>CM041779.1:119553372-119813701 GCA_023374045.1 Limonium bicolor | reverse complement strand
ATTACCACTATCCTCTACCATCGCTGCCACTGCACGGCACCTCTTCTTCTTTCTCCCGATACTACGCGCCATCTTCATCTTCAATTCTATCTTCTAATCCGCAACCCAAACTGGTGAAGGAATTACATGCATGCATCGATCGATCGCCTTTCTTTCGGTGATTTTGCTCGCAAACTCTACGAACAGGTATACACATATATGTCTATCCTTATTTTTCATATACTCTTCGATCGGTAATTAATTGTTGTAAAATCGCGCGAACAGGAACATACATGCCTGTCGCGCGTGCCTCTGGCCTTCACTCTCTGCTTTAATTTTACAACCCCAACTAGCGAAAGGAACATACATGCACGCTCTATCGCCTCTATTCTTCTGCTGAGGTAATTTTACAAACCAAACTTGTTAATCAGGAACATACATGCTGTTTGAGATTAATGTGTTTATTAGCTATGAGTAAGTGTGTGGTTGGGATTAATTTTACATGCAAACCAAACGGTCGCATCTATTGTTGTACTATGTGCTGATTTTTACTTGTTGGTTGTACAATGGCCTTGGGAGTTAATGTGTTTATTTGGCGTGAAATATAATGCGTTTGGGCATGCATACAATATAGCCACGTAGTTATGGTGAAATTTGGTTAGAAATTAAATGAGGATTAAGTGTTTTGAGGCTTTTATGTTTTTAAAATATTATATTATTATAGTATAACCTAGGGTGCAAATATTAGATGACTATAGGGTGTATTAGTTACGAAGACATAGCATTACGGCATGGTCAGCATGCAGTGAATGTGTTGACAGATCTGCTCTATACTCCACTTCTCTCTCCAACCATATGCACCTCATTGAATTCCTGTGGTTTTCGATATGGATACTTCCCTCTACAACTCCTTCATTTTCGCTTCCCACATTGAACTACACACAAAAATTATTACTATACCTTCAAAAATTCCCCCATACTATGCCCTTTTACTTGAATAATTTCCTTATCCCATGAAATAACCAACCCCCTGGTTTGCCTTGTGTTGAGACGCTAGCCAGCTTGCCTGACATCCCCTTCCCCATATTGCTTTTACCTTAACATCCACCCAGAAGTTTATCTACGTTTTTACCAATACCAACATCAAATTTTGAGTTCCTTCATTTTTTTTTGAATTTGTTATCCGGTCACGCGTTCCAATTAACCCTCTAATGTTTTGGAAATCTATGACCACCATTGGGCATATTAAGGACCTCTACTTACAGCTTCTTTCTTGTAGTTTTTTTAGTATCCCTCTACATTTTTTGGCTAGCCCACCTTCGATCGTCACCAGCCTTTAATGCTAACTACCTAGCAACCTTCTCACATTCTGCATCTTCTTTCTTAAGATAATGCTGGAAATATCCCACTATGGGGGTGAGTACAGGAACATATAGACAAAGCTTCTAATCCCTAGATCACGGGGGATATCACATATGAGATCCCCTTCTCCCTCGTATTTTTCTATTTATTATATAATACTCTCACTCAACATAACTCACTTGAGGGATATGCTCTTTTATGTAGTTCTCCTTTTATGTTGAGTTGTTATTTTATTATTGTAATTTACACCTATTTTATAAAAAAAATTGAACTCGGACGGACCCACCAACTTTTCCTTCACGACCTTCCTTATCTCCTTTTCCTTTAGTCACCTCTGACTAGTATGCTGCAGAAGCTTCAGTAGATCGAACAATCAAAACTGGACGGCTCTGAAAACTTTGGGGATGTCATAGAAAAATGTGGAATTCCGAGATCAGCAGAGACCGAGTGGTATTTATCTTCAGAAACATCACAGAGAAAATCGGATAAAAAGCCAGGTGAATTTGGCCGATGGTGCACAGGAAAACGGTGTGAATGTGGGGCTTCCACGAAGCAGAGTTTGGTGGTGATTAACGAATTACTAACCCACTTCATGACATTGAATGAAGAAAACGGTTTTCTAGAAGAGTTATATGAGGAGGAGAAGAGGAAACTTAGTCGATTATATGGTGGTATGGGGGACTATATGAAGATAAAGTGGTACCAGATCGCCCGGTTGATGAGTTTCATGACTTATGGATGGAGATGGAGAAGCTAGGCACTTATCCATTGTAACACCCCATCCTAAGCCAATCGTGGTTATCGCAAACTTAACAACATAAATATACATCGCATCGGAAGTAAACCGACACCAGGACCTTGCCACGGTCTGAACAACCGAAAATAACAAGCCTTAAACATTTACAACCACTAATCCAAAATATACATACCAACCGAGTTTATAAGTATCTCAACAAACCATATAACTTCCTTAAGTCTTATATCAACAAACGGGTGCACAAGCGCAACCCGTACTCAAAATAAAAGCCCAACCTAAGTCTAACCGCCCCTACTATCAGGGTGACTCTTCATGGGACGCTTACCTGCAAAATAATAACAGCCCCCAAAGGGGTCAATAAAATTGCTGGTACGATCCTCTCGTGGCCCCCAAGCTAACGGGGCTACGACGACTAATTGTTGATAGCATGGAAATTGATTAGATACACAATCATAACATGAAGTGCAGTAAAACATCAATCCACAGATGAACAATCATAGTTCACAAACAATGAACAACTTAAAAGTGTTCTCTCAAACCTTATCTCAGTCTTAGTATACAACCGTCCTTTAAATAGAATTGGTCGTATATTACCTCAATGTTTATTTTTTGTCGGGTCAAAAGCAACCCTAGCCAATGAGCTATTAACTCCATTGGTTGAATAAACAACTTATCTTAAAATTTAGGATTTAGGTAATCCTACCGCACCATCTTAATGCCTCCTACCTTGGACTGGAAATCCAATGTAGCTGAGCCGACATTCGACCCTAGGCAACAAGTCCAAGACAAGTCCTTAAGCGGAAGTCGGATCTGATTCAGATACCGACCCCCTTTTTCCTTAACATGCATGACCGGAGTCAGTCCCGGATTCCTCACTCCTCTTAGGTTCCAGTTAGTGAAAATCTTACAAACCATGTGTTAGTTAAACCTTAACGGGTATTAACCAATTGTTACCAAAATATAGTTCCTCCCCTCAATTCAATAGGTACTAAGCTTAGTTAGTAGCTAATCTCAAGTCTCGGGGGTTAGTGTAAAGAAAACACACACACAACGAGAACAATAAAACCGGTTGCATGTTTTATCTTGTCTTGGTTATAGCAAATAAACAGATAGCACACAAGCCGAGGGACACCTCGTTAGCAAGTAGGTCACAAGAAAGACTGTACCGTTCACCGTCGGTGATTGTTTGATTAATCTCCTTCCAAGCCCCAATTCACAAGTCCTAAAACATTCATTCAGTTTTAGGTTATTATTTAGCTCAACTTAAACAATTTACTTAACCTTCCTAGACACCTTTTTAACTTAAATACTTTTAGGTGTCATTGTTTCTACTATTATCTATTATATTCTAGTACACCACTTATAGCCATCACCCTCCAAAATTTAAACAATTATAAAAACAACCCACATTCCCTCATTCACTTTTTTCCAGCTTCATTATTTTTAGGGTGGTCCAGGACTTGGGTCCTTTTAAGTCCCGGACTTGGTCCTTACCTTGTCCATACTTGGTTCATCTCTCGGCTGATTTTATGTTGTGGTCCGGGACTTTGTATGGGACCTAAGTCCCGGACCAATACAAGCTGAAACTCTCGGGTGCTAATTAAGGGGGTGGTCCGGGACTTCTTACAAGACTTAAGTCCCGGACCAGGGTGCTGAATGAACTCTCGGCTCTATTTGGCATGGTCCGGGACTTTACCCTGGACCTTGGTCCCGGACCAGCTACAGATTTTCACCATTTGAATTTTTCTAAGTGTGATTGCACTTGCTATCTTCAACCATGCTTTACCCAAAGTTCATACATGATCTTAGGAATATTCTAACACCAAAATAACATCCCAACTTGCCTAATTCCGCATCTAAACTTGTCACCCAATTTCTCACATAATCTCTTAACACTTGTTATATTTTCCTTAGGTTTTTCTAAGTGGTGTATCATACCTACAACTCAAACTAACCAAAATGTTATCTCACAAACATTGCTACCACTCCTAAGCATTATTGCTCCACAACACCTCCCTTACATAAACCCTTCTATTTTCCTCAAGCTTACACTTAGATTCTCACAAGGCATTATTCTTCCTTTGTTTACCAAAACTTGCACAAGACTTAATCACACTCCCACCATAACCCTAGAGCATCAAACTCACTCATTTATACTCTAATTTCCTCCACGACAACTCCTAAGTCCTTTAAACACTCAAGAACACTCTAGTTCACCTTCTTTCACTTCAATTTAGGCCTTAAGCATTCCTAGTACCTTCTAGGTCATCAAACTTCATTTATACACCTTAAACTTCTTGTTTCCTCACCAAATTTTGACATGGCTTCTTTAGTATATTCCTACATCCAAACACTACAAATCAGCCATAACCAAGCCACAAATCCCCCACAAAACATACATAACTTATTGTAGCAAATTAACCAATCGAAAACACATTTCCATGGGGTTTTAACGCATCAAACGCACATCAAAATCAACCAAAAACATCACCAAATCAAAGAGTTAAAACAATCATATACGAAGAACAAACAAAATCAGAAATCCCCATAGTCGAACACACACAACCGAATCCATTCACCACCTACCTCACATCCGACGCAATGCAATCTCAGAGGACTCTACGAAATGCCTTCCTCGAATTCCCACTCGAACGACAATCCCTCGAATTGAACCATTCCCAAATACAAAAGCAAAATCAGAAAGGAGAAAAGAAAACTCAATGGAGAAGAGAACCGAAATTTACAAATCAAACCTTACGATCGACCGACTATCAACACCGAAACTCCATTAGCAAATCTCCATTGATCGATTATAGGGAGGAGATTGAGGAGGAGGAAGAGAAGCAAAGAGAGGAAGAAGATATGAAAGTGAGAGAGGGTTGAGGAAGCGAGGAAACTGTCGTGGAAGGAGAAGAGCATGAATTAGAAAATAAGAAAAGAAAGTTAGGAAATAGAAAAAGAAAAAAAAATACTTCCTAACTCCTTAAATGATAATAAAACCGAAAGGACATCCATAGCCCTCCTTCACAATAAATAAATAAAAGAATAACTCTTCTAACCCTCATTCCTCAAAGTTAACAAGATAACATCCAGAAGAATGTCATAAACATTCTTATATAAGATTACAGTTTAATAGAACTCCCTTTGCGAATCAGAAAGAAGTAATACAAGATAAAATAAAATAAAAAAAATCTGGGGCATAACAAAACATATGAAATACACCTATAAAAAATGCTCATTTGGACACTCATAGTGCCCTCTGACCTACGATCAAATGTGGCTTGTTGGCTTTCCATATTGAGTGGACCCGATTCGGTAATCCTCTATAGTGATCACTATGCACAACCAAGTAGTCATTGACTTCCCTGGATTTCCTTGTAACCCTTTTCTTTCCACCATGTGATTACGTTTACTTAATCCTCTTACCTAAGATCTACTCTTAGGTTATAATGCATATAATTGTTCATATAGTTTCCTTTTAGGTCTTACACATGACCTATAAGTCATTTAGGTCATTTTCATATTCAAATACATGTGCTCGCGAGGACGGTATTGCCGAACCTCTGCCTAAGTTAATTACCCAGGATGATTAAGGATAATGTGATGTATCTCTTTAATTTTTTATGAGCATTATTTCCTTAATCAATAGTCATAACTCGATTCGAGTTCTCATTCAATATGGCCTCAGTCTGAAAGATGTTCGCACACAAATAATATCGTGATATAGTCGGGCAATTAATTTAGATATACATATCATATAAAGCACACATATCGCTCTTATCAATCTTTGACACAATCATGTCCGAACCCAAGGAAATCCTCAGGAGCAATCGGACCACATAATAATATACCGTTCACTAGGTAGGAGACACTACGTGCAAACCTATGCTCGTCATGTAGATCTCTAGCACTGGTATACGAGGCTAAGTATTAGCTATCTATAATCAACTAAGCCGGTTTCTCATATAGTCACTAATCCCCCAGTATTAAACCCAGTGATTGTTCAATGTTATCATTCGGGTTTTAACTCATGTTCGGGATTGATTATCTGATCTTTTAATTAAATAAGTAACTCACTTATTGTATCCTCTTACGACATATGATTAACTTCACATATATGATCTCTTTAATCCACACACACACACACACACACACACACACACACACACACACACACACACCACACACACACACACACACACACACACACACACACACACACCACACACACACACACACCACACACCACACACCCACACACACACAACACACACACACACACACACACACACACCACACACACACACACACACACCACACACACACACACACACACCCACCACACACACACACACACCACACACACACACACACACACACACCCACACACACACACACACACACACACCACACACATTCATTATTTTTTTTACTATATGATATTCAATATAATTGACATTTAAGTGTTATTAACCCTTAGCATTTAAATTCCCACTTATATGGTGTTGGTCAACTTGACCCTCTTGGTCAATTTTTGACTTGGTCAACATTTACAAGTCGACACTACTACGTATTTCATAATATAATCCTTGAATTATATAACTCCATTATTTTATGCAACTCTTTATACAATGACATTAAACCTTTATGTTTTAATGTTACATAATGAAATCCCCTATCTTATAATAAACTCCACCATACTTTATTTAATTCCTCACTCACTTATATATATATATATATATATATATATATATATATATATAACACTTCAAATGTTTCTACTCCCTTCTGTGATTTATAAAATCTCTTTTAATTCATAATACTCCCATTTTTTTATGTGAGTTACAAACTCCCTTTAGTTTGCTTTATTTTCACATACTAACATTTAGATCTTATATCTAATGTTAATTAATATGGTTCCCAACCATATAACCACCAATTTTAATTCATCACATTTTCAACCTTGGTATATAATTTATAATACCTTATACATATATATATATATATATATATTCATATATTTCCACATGAATTATAAAGTTCCTATATAAAACTAACTCCATAAATGACACTATGATCATAGTCTTAATGTTATGTCATGTAATATTTCAACCTTATATTATATTCATCCTTAACTCTATAATTTTTTGACATAGCACCATACATATCCATTATTATACTCTTGCCCACAAATGTTATCTAAACTTACAATTACATTATAAATCATATCTTATAATTCTAACTCCTTATTTAATTTGTTCCAAGTTGCTATTCTAACTTAATTTAAATTGACAAGCAGACCCAAATGATATTCATTAATCTCCACCCTATTTTTCACAAATTACAAAGTGGCCCACATACTTTAAAATCTTACTCTTCTTACTCCCTCCGTCCCAACAGAAGTGTCCACTTTACTATTTGAGCGTGTCGTTTGACTTCAATATTTAACATATAAGATAATATATTTTAATAAATCTATATTTTATAATGGAATCCTTATATGAAAAACTATATATTGTACAATTTATTTTTTAAAAATGATTTTATCTTATATAGTTAATATTGAAGTGGAAAAGCGTGCCAAAAAGCAAATGGGACACTTATGACGGGACGGAGGTAGTACAATTTAATTCTTAACTTATATCCTTTTAAATCTTTCAACTTAATATCCAATTTCAACCCAAATTTTCTAATAATTTACGAACAAACGCCCTATTGGTCTATTTGGATTTTCATCTTAATTTTCTCCAATTCTAAACCTTACAAATAGCTACTAATCTTCATTAATTATAAAAAAAGCTATTAATCTTCATTTAATTCACATTTCCATAATTTAATTCTCTTAAGTGGTCAAACCCTCAACTTTCCCTCATAAGTTGACCAATAATCTGCCTTGACTCTTATTTCCTAATATTTATGCTTTGACCCCTATTTTTCTTAAACTTTACATTTAACTCCTTATATCTTCCAAAATTACAATTTAATCTTTTATTTCTCCTAAGTTGGTCAAAGCCCCAAAGTCCACCCAAGTTTGACCCTAAATTCAGCCTTGACCTCAACTTTTCAATTACCAAATGACCCCATATATTTCCTAGGGTTTTCAATTAACTCCTTGATTTCACCAAAACTTATATTTTGATTTATTCACCAAATTACCCCTAAAGCTCTTGACTATATTAATGCACCACATTCCAAATTTTATTTCCTTAAACCTTTTACCCTAACCATAGGTTATACAACCACCATATCATTAAATAATTCTAAGGTTTCTTAAGGCAATTTTTGCCCTTAGATTTAATCCAACACTTCCTAAAGTCTAACAACTTTTGGAGTGTACCCAAATCACTCATTTAACACTTATAACACCAGATTTTAGCCCATAGCATCACATATCATAATCTATGCTTTTATAGCATATAATATATCCTTAAACTCATAAAAACCTAAACATATGGGCAACATAAAAATCATAACACAAGCTTAAAGTATGTTATAAATGTCCATAGATACTACATAACCTCGGTCATATTTTCCCAAGACCTATATTTTCGGCTTATTACATATTTGGTCGTTAAACCTTATAAATTTGACAAATAAGTCTTTAAATCACCATCAATATAACCCAATGTGCTTATATCACTTTATGTTCATATTAGGTCATAATAGACCATTTTTACCAGATTAATTTTGGCCATATATAATCCCCACACTAATAACACTTAAAACCTTAAAAGTGTGTTTTAAGGTAAACTTACCCTTATATTATTCCAAGCTTGATTTTCTCCTTCCTTAGATCATGTCCATATTTTTAATATAGGGGGGAGTTAGATCTTTTCATCAAAATTAAGCTTAAAGGATGACTTAGGAGTTCTATGACTTAGATTAAGGTTTTACCTTGAAAAATGATGATTTCTCCACTTTTTGAAGCCTTTTGTTCACGGAAAGGTTCTAGTATTTTTAACTTCATTTCATCCATATTTGAAGACAAGAAAGAGGAATCAAGTTAGGGTCTTCAATACTCCATAACATAAGCAAGAGTTTAAAACACACAAATGTGTCTTAAGAAGAGGGAATTACCTTTGAATATCTAGGTGAGTTTTCTTCACCAAAATCTTGGGTATATTATGAAAGGTATATGAAAATCTGATCTAGTATAGATCTATGGATAAAAGTTAGATTAAGTGTTCAAAAGGCTTGATTATGACTTACCATTGAAGTCACCTTTGGAGTGTTTTCTTACTTGTACTTTTGGCCAACCAAGGATCTAGAAAGATCTTCATTTTATGTATGAAAAGATGAAGAAAATGGTGTAAGGGAATGGTAGTTTTTGGCCATATTTAATCAAAGGAGAAGATGGAGCCTTAAGTCACTTTTCTTACCTTAAGCTTAGCTTAGATATTCCTTGCTCCAAGCTTGAATGATTACTCAATTTTGCTCCAAAAACTTGTGGATTTCAGCCTTGGATGGTATAGTAAAAGAGCTTGTGTTGTGCTTGATGTGTTGGTGAATAAAAGGAGATGATTTTAAAAGAAAAGGAGAAGTGGGTCTAGTCCACCATGGGATTGTTCTTCAAGGACTCAAGAGAATAATGAAGAAGCTCAAGGAGGAAGAAGGGCTGCTTGCTTACAGCCAAAGGGAGGATAGGGGAGGATGACTTGCTTTAGTTTTCTTAAGTGAGGAAATAAGTGATTCATGACTAGTAAAGGATGACTAAGGCTTGTAAGAATATATTTTTCTACCTAATGTTGCAAGGTGGCACTTGCCATCTTTACTTGAGGAGTTTGTTGGCCCCATTTTGTTTAAGGGAGTGTTTGGTTCAAACTTTGTGTATTAATGTAATAAGGTGTCTTATAATGTTCTAGACTTATATGTTGTACACTTGGACTTGTTTCATGTGTTAGTTTGTGACCAACATGATTTCTTTGTCCCAAAGTGTGTTAATTTATGTTTTTAAGTGATAGGTATACCTTACTATTCATTGTGACTAGTTAAGACTGAATATATGTTCTTTGATTCACTCTTGATGTTGGTGTTCTTTATTCATGTAATAATGTGTTACATGTTACATTAACTTTGGGAGTTACTTTCTCCTTATTAATGTTCCCTCTTTAGTGCATCATTTTATGTGAGGCTTAATGCTCATTTATGGATTATACATATTTTTTTATATGTATGTTTAGAGGTTATAAAATTCCTTAGTGAATTTGGCTAATGATCATTTCCTTTAATGATTAACCTTAGGTTTAAACCCTTTTAGTTTAATTGAACCCTTATTAATTTAGGTGATTTATGTTTGGGTTATTTTAGTTTTGTTTCTGAGGGTCAGCTAGTTACACCACTCAAAACACGTCTACCATGGAGAGGTATTCACACCCTTATGAGAAAGCTTCGTTCTCCCCTTCAACCAATGTGGGAGCCATTTCGTGGCACACCACTACCTCCACCCCCTAAAGGGAGCCCAACGCCCGAATGGCTTCCACATCGGTTGGAAGGGAGAACGAAGCATTCGTTATATGGATCTGGACATTCCTCCTTGGTAGACGTGTTTTGAGTGATGTAACTGGTTGACCCTCAGAAACAAAACTGTGAGCTACGGCAAAACGGACATTATCTACCTGCGACTTGAAATGGACTACTATAGATGGTATTAGAGCCGGTGGTCAGATTGATATGCCAGTGACCCGCGGGGGCGCTGGAATCCCTTTAAGAGGGTGAGTGGTGTGGCACGAACGGCTCTTACATCGGTTGGAGGGGCGAATGAAGCACTCCTTATAAAGGTGTGGATACTCCTTCATGGTAGACATGTTTTGAGTGGTGTAACTAGTTGACCCTCAGAAACAAAACTGTGTATTGCGGCAAAGCGGACAATATCTACCAGTAACTTGAAATTGGGTTATTACATATGGTATTAGAGCCGGGGGCTTCCTCCTAGGGGTGAGTGGTGTGCCACGAACGGCTCCCACATCGGTTGAAGGGGGAACAAAACATTCCTTATATGGGTGTGAACACTCCTCCTTGGTAGACGTATTTTGAGTGGTGTAACTGGTTGACCCTCAAAAACAAAACCCTGAGTTGCGGTAAAGCGGACAATATCTACCAGTGACTTGAAACTGGTCTGTTACAACCTCACTCTTCCTCTCAATTCTTAGGATTGTACTATTTCACTCCTAACATTTGCTCTCCCACTCTATAAAGGCTACAAAGTCACTACAACTCTTTGTGTGCCTTAAACTTCCCAAGTACCCCATACCTAAAAAAACCTAAAATACCTCTCTACCTCCCCAAAAGTTTCCTAGATTACCTCTATATCTATCAAAATACCTAAAATTTCCATCTACACCCTAAAATCAATAAACAATACCCTTTAACGTTCAAGGTAACAAAAGTATTCTCAAATTCACTCGTTTGTTTGGTTAAACCGTGTCACTTCATATTGAAAACCAATATGAATACTTCATATTCAAAAACCTTTTTTTTAATTAGTTGTAAGATCAATGAAAAAAGGTAAAGTAGAGGGGGTAAAGTAGGAAACTTGAAAAGATAGATTTCAAATTAGAGTACAAATAGAATTCGGACACCAATTGCAGATGCTTTATAACTATTAATTAATCAAAGATAGGTCTTTATTGTGCGTCAAGTAGGAGATTGGTTTGAGAAGGCATGACCCCAATACCCAAAATACCCTATCAAACCTCTTAAAAACCCAAAGTACCATTTAAACCCTTGAAATCTTTATAATACCTTTTAAGCTCCATAATCCTCAAGATAACCACCAAACCCTCACGAAATGACCAAACACCCTTAGAATTTCCTGTAATTGACCCTAATACCCTCAGACTCTCTTCTAATTGACCACTATACCCTTAAACTCCTTTAGTGTGACCAACATACCATCAAACTAATTGATCAAAATACCCTTCCACCTTCAAAAAGACCAAAATGCCCTTAAATCCTTCTAACTTACCAAAATACCCTTGGCTCTCAAAATGCTATTCAACCCCCCAAAATTACCAAAATATCCCTTGGACGTACAAAATTTCCTTAATACCTCTCAAATATGAAATTATCAAAATATCCTTTGAACCCTAAAATAACCAAAAGACCCCTTTATATCTCGAAATGACCAACCTACCCTAAATCTCTCAAAATCCCCTAAAGCCGCTTATAATACCCAAAATAATTGTCAACTAACCCTTCAAAATCACCAAGGTCCCTAACCTTTCTACCTTTAAAATGTTAGATAACCTCTTATATACCCTATTCACCACTTAGCTTCTTCCAAACACACTCAAACCTTATACTACTCCTCCTAATCCTCACAATCCTCTCAAATTTTCCGAATTCATTCCCAACCTTTCTCAAAATTCATTTGGACTCTAATGAACTTCCTAAATATTATTGAATCTTTCGTTCAACCATTTTATATTTTGAATCTTTCTGAGTCCATTTCCAAATTTCTTCAACATTATCTTCATCTTTATTTCTCTAATTTTGATGTTGGATTTGAAAAAAAGTCACAGTAATTAACCGATTAATAGGTGAATCTTCCATTGTAATATAGTTAATTGGTGAATTGACTATAAGTATACTTCGACCTAAAGTAATTAATCAGTTAGGAATTTTGGGGTGTTACTAATTTCTTCTTCACGTGCGAGAGGTGTAGAAAACCACATAGGCAAAACAACACGGAACTATCATCTAGAACCTCAAATAAGTGGATGAATGCTGAAATGAGGTCGGTAATTACACTTCTATTGTTATGTTATACTCTACTTTAATGCAAGAAGTGGTACGTACCTCTCAAACGAAGATCACCATAACCATGGTTATCTAAGAGAAGGGATCAACCATGGAGTTAGTCTCTATGACCAATTTGTTAGGTTTTGCATGGTACAAAACCTTCGTTGTCTCTGTATATCGACTATAGTTTTGTTATAGAAATCCAAACATTGTTACAAGTTGGATCAACCATTACACTCATGGCTGGAATGGTGGAGAAAAAAGATATTTTAATAGTTACTATTACTTTAATCGTGTTCAAATATTAACAATTGTAATATATTATTTAAAGTTAGTAGAGTGTAAGAATTATATCCAGAATGAGTGTCTTAGTTGTTCAAGGTGTCCATTATCATTCCATTTTTTAATAAAAGTTGCAACATCACATTTCAACATGTTCTATATGGTTCAATGAAGTAAACAAAAAATTGTAATGAAACTAGTAAATTTAACTATCCATTAATTATACGAGTGTTTTAACTGTGTTGACTACCGAATATCATTTTCTTAGAAAAAAAGTTACAGCCATACATTATAACATGTTTTTTTTAATATTTTTATGATTTTTGTAAAAAAAAAATATATTGACAATTTAGAATAATATTGCCCTTCACTGCTGAAAAAAAAAGAAGAATAAACAACGCTATTATTTGTCTTATGGAACGTTTTATAAACGTTGTTTATGCCAGCGACGCAAATGGTCGAACCTCTTAAAGAACGCTTTGCAAGCGTTTTTATACAGAATTTTATAAGAACGCTTATTACTAAAGCATTTTTAAGGTGTGTAAGGTGGCGGGGATCTACAAGGCATAAAGAACGCTTTCATCTTGAAGCGTTGTTTATGTGTGAACAAAAAATGCTTATTATACTATAAGCGTTCTTTATGACATTTTATAAAAAAACGCTTATATGCATAAGCGTTCTTTATGACATTTGGCGCGAGAGTATAAGAAACGCTTATACATATAAGCGTTTCTTATGTGGTCCTTTTTTTAATATTTTTATTTTTATACAATTTATTACCCTGCGCATAACACAAAATGCTACAGATCACAAATTGTCATTCTACACACAACATGTTTGCATTATATATACCAGATCGACCAAAATGGTGAATTTTAACAAATATGCAACAATAGTACTTTGTTTGCATTATACCAGCACATACGCTTAAGTGTAGTACCAATCAACTACAAACATTTGTAACTAGTTAACCAAACTACTAAATGGTTCAAGTTCACAACTATACAACCATTTGAAAAAAAGAAAAGATAGCTACAACTCATGACTTCTTCTGATCAATTTAGTGCTTTCAACACATGTGCTCCTTGACAAACTCGAGATCGGTTTGTGAATAAGTATGTCATTGTATTGAGAAGAAATCAACAAGCTGCACGCGAGAATTATAAAAGCAATTAAATACACCATTTAAACTTATCCAAACATGCACAAATAGTTAAATTACCAATTCAAACACAAAATTTATAATACATACATGAGAAGAAATTTCCAATTTGCTAAGATATATCAACAAATCTGGTTGTGATTAACGAATTACTGGACCACTTCATGACCTTGAATGAATAAAACGGTTTTCTAGAAGAGTTATATGAGGAGGAGAAGAGGAAACTTAGTTGATTATATGGTAACATGGGGGGATTATATGAAGATAAAGTGGTACCAGATTGCCCAGTTGATGAGTTTCATGACTTATGGATGGAGATGAAGATGGAGAAGCTAGTCACTTCTCCATCTCCAGTTTCGATTGGATTCACATCTTCTTTCAGTTTTAAGCATCAATAGGTTTGAGAAATCCTTAAACACTTGGACATGAATGTCTGTAGATTGCATGCAGTCAATTGGAATACTAGCCACACACTGTTGATGTGGGGTGCATCGTATCTTTTTAAAAAACTAGATGAAGGTCTCTTGGCAATTAAAAAGATTGAGAGATCCCCCCTAAGAAGAATTCCCCCTAAGTTTGTTAAGGGCCTTTAACAAATTATAGCAATAAGTGACAGCTTTTATGCACAATAAGTGACAGCTTTTATGTCATACTATAACCATAGTAGAAAAGTTTTCATTAACAAACTTTTCTACTATGGTTATAGTATAACATAAAAGCTGTCACTTATTATGCATAAAAGCTGTCACTTATTATGCATAAAAGCTGTCACTTATTATGCATAAAATCTGTCACTTATTACTATAATTTGTTAAAGACCCTTAACAAACTCAGGGGGAATCCTTCTTAGGAGGAATCTCTCAGTCTTTTTAATTGCCAAGGGACCTTCATCTAGTTTTTTTAAAAGATACGATGCATGCACCCCACACCAACAGTGTGTGGCTAGTATTCCAATTGACTGCATGCAATCTACAGACATTCATGTCCAAGTGTTTAAGGATTTCTCAGACCTATTAATGTTCAAAACTGAAAGAAGATGCGAATCCAATCGAAACTGGAGATGGATGAAATACCCCAAACCTAGGTATGGTGTTTATATGTTAAGTTAAGATATAATAAGGGTAAATAATGCCTTAGAAACATTAGGAAACAATTTAAACTAAAGAAAACACAAGGAAACACCATAAGAGCAATTTAAGCAAAAACATGCTCTAAGCTTGGAGTAACTTGGGTTAGCACCCAAATATCATTCTTAGACCTTATTAACATCCTAATGGTCATGATAAATCAATTACCAAAGAAAACCAAGCTCAAAAACAAGTTAAAACACAAATTGTGCTTTAAAGACTCTTAAAGCACATTTTGGAAAAAATGTCTTAGAAAGGGGTTTTATGTGGCTAAATGTCCATGATTACTCCTTAATCAACTTGTGTACTACTTAGTATCACATTAGGAAGTCTAAATCAATAGGAAATAAAAAATTTCACAAATTTGTGCATTAATTTGTGAATAGTAACCAAATAGTGCCTAGTTTAGTCTTTAGTCAACTAAGTTTAATTAAATGGTCAAACAAGACCATGACTAGCCTTAATTCATAAGGGGGCCGGTTTTCTAAGGGGATGAGTCACTACATGATCAAATAACTAAAGGAAAAGAAGAGATAAGGCAATAGTATTATTTACCTTTTAAACAAAAATCTTGCTTTTAGCTTCCCTCTCTCCTTCTTTCTTCATTTCTTCTTCTTCCCACCGATTTCACCTACTCTCTTTCTTCTTCATTCACGTAGGGAGCAACTCCATGCTAGCTCCACCTTCATTTGCTTGCCAAACACTCATCTTAGCTCCAAAATCAAAACTAAGTACATATTTCCCTTAGTTAGCTCAAGCTCTTTCTTTCTATCCTTTCAAATCTCCAAGAGCTTTAATTTGGTGCCAAGTCAAACTGCCATTAGAGGAGGAAAAACAAGCTTGAGGAGTCCATTAGCTTCTCCATTCTCTTAAGGTAAAGAATATGTAAGAAAAATTAGGTTTCCACCATCTTTTCTTCATTACCGAAAATTACACTCATGGGGCTTCATTTTTATGCCTTGTTCTAGCTTGTTTTCTATTCCCCAAGGGCTAGAGTATGTCCTTATTGATTCATATCCAAGCCTACCTTAAGACTTCAAGGTAAAATATTCATTTTAATACCTTAAAACACATTTTAAACCTAGGTTTGATTGCTTAAGGTTAGTGTATTATTTAGCACTCATTGGAGTCATTGGATATTGATTAGAACATTGGCAAGGAGAAATAAATTGGTGACCGAGATTGTTCAAGGAAAAATCTAAGGAGGAAAGTTTGTGAAGCTTGTAAAAGAACAAGGTAAATTGCTTACCTTAAGGTGTTTTATTGTTTAAGGGAATGGGATTTAGATGTATGATAAGCTTAGCTTAGAGTTTACATTAGGAAAGGGGTATAAATCCTAGGAGAAACAATGATTATATTTGAGAACTTGTGATTAAAGAGCAAATGGGAAATGAGATAGTTAGACATTTGAAAGGTGAATTACAAGAGCATTTATATTTCAGTGGGAGCCTTGTTGTGTGTATTTGCAGGTCAAAGGCTAATATATGTGGAAATTCAGTGGTTAAGCTTTATGTCATTTAAGGGCCTAAGTGCCAAGCATTTTAAGTTTATGCACATTATTGTGATGTAGTGTAGTTTTGGTGTGATTTGAGTGTTAAGAATGTGTGAAAAGAATTTGGGTGTTCAAGGTTGTTAAATGGTAAAAGTAAAGTGTTTGGATGTAGGAATATACTAAAGAAGCCATGTCAAAATTTGGTGAGGAAACAAGAAGTTTAAGGTGTATAAATGAAGTTTGATGACCTAGAAGGTACTAGGAATGCTTAAGGCCTAAATTGGTGAAAGAAGGTGAACTAGAGTGTTCTTGAGTGTTTAAAGGACTTAGGAGTTGTCGTGGAGGAAATTAGAGTATAAATGAGTGAGTTTGATGCTCTAGGGTTATGGTGGGAGTGTGATTAAGTCTTGTGCAAGTTTTGGTAAACAAAGGAAGAATAATGCCTTGTGAGAATCTAAGTGTAAGCTTGAGGAAAATAGAAGGGTTTATGTAAGGGAGGTGTTGTGGAGCAATAATGCTTAGGAGTGGTAGCAATGTTTGTGAGATAACATTTTGGTTAGTTTGAGTTGTAGGTATGATACACCACTTAGAAAAACCTAAGGAAAATATAACAAGTGTTAAGAGATTATGTGAGAAATTGGGTGACAAGTTTAGATGCGGAATTAGGCAAGTTTGGGATGTTATTTTGGTGTTAGAATATTCCTAAGATCATGTATGAACTTTGGGTAAAGCATGGTTGAAGATAGCAAGTGCAATCACACTTAGAAAAATTCAAATGGTGAAAATCTGTAGCTGGTCCGGGACCAAGGTCCAGGGTAAAGTCCCGGACCATGCCTAAAATAGAGCCGAGAGTTCATTCAGCACCCTGGTCCGGGACTTAAGTCTTGTAAGAAGTCCCGGACCACCCCCTTAATTAGCACCCGAGAGTTTCAGCTTGTATTGGTCCGGGACTTAGGTCCCATACAAAGTCCCGGACCACAACATAAAATCAGCCGAGAGATTGAACCAAGTATTGGTCCGGGACTTAAGGTAAGGACCAAGTCCTGGACCACCCTAAAAATGATGTTTAAGCTTGGAAATTGTTAGGAAATGATGGGGAATGTTAGGTATTGAAGTTATAAAGTTATTTAGGACATGTTTGGAGGGTGTAATGGCTACTAAGTGGGTGAACAAATATAATAGATAATGAGAAACAATGCACCTAAAAGTTTAAGTTAAAAAGGTGTCTAGGAAGGTTAAGTAAATTGTGTTAAGTTGAGCTAAATAATAACCTAAAACTGAATGAATGTTTTAGGACTTGTGAATTGGGGCTTGGAAGGAGATTAATCAAACAATCACCGACGGTGAACGGTACAGTCTTTCTTGTGACCTACTTGCTAACGAGGTGTCCCTCGGCTTGTGTGCTATCTGTTTATTTGCTATAACCAAGACAAGATAAAACATGCAACCGGTTTTTATTGTTCTCGTTGTGTGTGTGTTTTCTTTACACTAACCCCCGAGACTTGAGATTAGCTACTAACTAAGCTTAGTACCTATTGAATTGAGGGGAGGAACTATATTTTGGTAACAATTGGTTAATACCCGTTAAGGTTTAACTAACACATGGTTTGTAAGATTTTCACTAACTGGAACCTAAGAGGAGTGAGGAATCCGGGACTGACTCCGGTCATGCATGTTAAGGAAAAAGGGGGTCGGTATCTGAATCAGATCCGACTTCCGCTTAAGGACTTGTCTTCGGACTTGTTGCCTAGGGTCGAATGTCGGCTCAGCTACATTGGATTTCCAGTCCAAGGTAGGAGGCATTAAGATGGTGCGGTAGGATTACCTAAATCCTAAATTTTAAGATAAGTTGTTTATTCAACCAATGGAGTTAATAGCTCATTGGCTAGGGTTGCTTTTGACCCGACAAAAAATAAACATTGAGGTAATATACGACCAATTCTATTTAAAGGACGGTTGTATACTAAGACTGAGATAAGGTTTGAGAGAACACTTTTAAGTTGTTCATTGTTTGTGAACTATGATTGTTCATCTGTGGATTGATGTTTTACTGCACTTCATGTTATGATTGTGTATCTAATCAATTTCCATGCTATCAACAATTAGTCGTCGTAGCCCCGTTAGCTTGGGGGCCACGAGAGGATCGTACCAGCAATTTTATTGACCCCCTTTGGGGCTGTTATTATTTTGCAGGTAAGCGTCCCATGAAGAGTCACCCTGATAGTAGGGGCGGTTAGACTTAGGTTGGGCTTTTATTTTGAGTACGGGTTGCGCTTGTGCACCCGTTTGTTGATATAAGACTTAAGGAAGTTATATGGTTTGTTGAGATACTAAACTCGGTTGGTATGTATATTTTGGATTAGTGGTTGTAAATGTTTAAGGCTTGTTATTTTCGGTTGTTCAGACCGTGGCAAGGTCCTGGTGTCGGTTTATTCCGATGCGATGTTATATTTATGTTGTTAAGTTTGCGATAACCACGATTGGCTTAGGATGGGGTGTTACAATGGATAAGTGCCTAGCTTCTCCATCTCCATCCATAAGTCATGAAACTCATCAACCGGGCGATCTGGTACCACTTTATCTTCATATAGTCCCCCATACCACCATATAATCGACTAAGTTTCCTCTTCTCCTCCTCATATAACTCTTCTAGAAAACCGTTTTCTTCATTCAATGTCATGAAGTGGGTTAGTAATTCGTTAATCACCACCAAACTCTGCTTCGTGGAAGCCCCACATTCACACCGTTTTCCTGTGCACCATCGGCCAAATTCACCTGGCTTTTTATCCGATTTTCTCTGTGATGTTTCTGAAGATAAATACCACTCGGTCTCTGCTGATCTCGGAATTCCACATTTTTCTATGACATCCCCAAAGTTTTCAGAGCCGTCCAGTTTTGATTGTTCGATCTACTGAAGCTTCTGCAGCATACTAGTCAGAGGTGACTAAAGGAAAAGGAGATAAGGAAGGTCGTGAAGGAAAAGTTGGTGGGTCCGTCCGAGTTCAATTTTTTTTATAAAATAGGTGTAAATTACAATAATAAAATAACAACTCAACATAAAAGGAGAACTACATAAAAGCATATCCCTCAAGTGAGTTATGTTGAGTGAGAGTATTATATAATAAATAGAAAAATACGAGGGAGAAGGGGATCTCATATGTGATATCCCCCGTGATCTAGGGATTAGAAGCTTTGTCTATATGTTCCTGTACTCACCCCCATAGTGGGATATTTCCAGCATTATCTTAAGAAAGAAGATGCAGAATGTGAGAAGGTTGCTAGGTAGTTAGCATTAAAGGCTGGTGACGATCGAAGGTGGGCTAGCCAAAAAATGTAGAGGGATACTAAAAATAACTACAAGAAAGAAGCTGTAAGTAGAGGTCCTTAATATGCCCAATGGTGGTCATAGATTTCCAAAACATTAGAGGGTTAATTGGAACGCGTGACCGGATAACAAATTCAAAAAAATTGAAGGAACTCAAAATTTTGATGTTGGTATTGGTAAAAACGTAGATAAACTTCTGGGTGGATGTTAAGGTAAAAGCAATATGGGGAAGGGGATGTCAGGCAAGCTGGTCCAACACAAGGCAACCAGGGGGGTTGGTTATTTCATGGGATAAGGAAATTATTCAAGTAAAAGGGCATAGTATGGGGGAATTTTGAAGGTATAGTAATTTTTGTGTGTAGTTCAATGTGGGAAGCGAAAATGAAGGAGTTGTAGAGGGAAGTATCCATATCGAAAACCACAGGAATTCAATGAGGTGCATATGGTTGGAGAGAGAAGTGGAGTATAGAGCAGATCTGTCAACACATTCACTGCATGCTGACCATGCCGTAATGCTATGTCTTCGTAACTAATACACCCTATAGTCATCTATATTTGCACCCTAGGTTATACTATAATAAATAATATTTTAAAAACATAAAAGCCTCAAAACACTTAATCCTCATTTAATTTCTAACCAAATTTCACCATAACTACGTGGCTATATTGTATGCATGCCCAAACGCATTATATTTCACGCCAAATAAACACATTAACTCCCAAGGCCATTGTACAACCAACAAGTAAAAATCAGCACATAGTACAACAATAGATGCGACCGTTTGGTTTGCATGTAAAATTAATCCAACCACACTTACTCATAGCTAATAAACACATTAATCTCAAACAGAGCAGTATGTTGTTCCTGATTAACAAGTTGGTTTGTAAAATTACCTCAGCAGAAGAATAGAGGCGATAGAGCGTGCATGTATGTTCCTTTCGCTAGTTGGGGTTGTAAAATTAAAGCAGAGAGTGAAGGCCAGAGCAGGCAACGCGCGACAGGCATGTATGTTCCTGTTCGCGCGATTTTACAACAATTAATTACGATCGAAGAGTATATGAAAAATAAGGATAGACATATATGTGTATACCTGTTCGTAGAGTTTGCGAGCAAAATCACCGAAAGAAAGGCGATCGATCGATGCATGCATGTAATTCCTTCACCAGTTTGGGTTGCGGATTAGAAGATAGAATGTTGAAGATGGCGCGTAGTATCGGGAGAAAGAAGAAGAGGTGTCGTGCAGTGGCGGCGATGGTAGAGGATAGTGGTAATTTCTCGTTGGCTCAGTCGATTCGATTGAGAAGAGCTTAGAGTACTTACAGAGAGCGATGGGTAGTGGAACAGTCAATTTGATTGAGAAGACTAGAGTTACAGAGAGCGCGGGAGGGATATTTCGGGTGAAAAGAGTTTATCATTTAGGTAACATAAAGAATGCTTCATTAAGAAGCGTTCTTTATGTTGAGCGTAAGTAACATAAAAAATGCTTCTTAACTGAAGTATTCTTTATGCTGAGCGTTCTAAAGACATAAAAAACGCTTCCTTGGTGAAGGTGAAATACCCCAAACTTAGATATGGTGTTTAAATGATAAACTAAGATAAAGGAGGCTAAATAATGCTTAGAAACATTAAGAAACATTTCTAATCAAAGAAAATATAAGGAAACACCAAAAGAGCAGTTTTAGCAAAAATGTGCTCTAAGCGTGGAGAGACTTGGGAGAGTACCCAAATATTGTTCTAAGACCTTAGTAATATCCTAATGGTCATTTTAAATCAATTACCAAAGAAGACCAAGCTTGAAAACAAGTTAAAACACAAAATGTGCTTTAAGGAGTCTTAAAGCACGTTTTTGAAAAATTGTCTTGTAAATGAGTTTTGAATGGCTAAATGTCCGTCATTACTCTTTAATTAACATGTGTACTATATAGTATCACATTTGGAAGTCTATATCAATGGGAAATCAAAAATTTCACAACAATGTGCCTTGTTTTGTGAATAGTAAATTATTTAAGCTAGTTTATAACATAAGTCAATATAAGTGAGATATTTGGTCAACAATGACTTAAGTGCCCCTTGTTACTAATGGGGGCCGGTTTCTTATAAGGTGAGTCACCACCTTCATGACTCATTAGGCAAATAAAGTTTTGTAAAGCAAAAACACTATTCATCTTTTACATAAATATCACACTTTATTAGTTCTCTCTCCTCACTTCTTCATTCTCCTTTGTTTTCCCACGGTTTTGAGCTGCTCTCTCCCTTCTCCATTAACGTGAAGCACAGCCCCATGCTAGCTTCATCTTCCTTTGCACACTACTTACTCATTTTAGCTCCAAAACCAAAACAAATTACATATTCTTCTTAGTTAGCTCAAGCTCTCTCTTTCTATCTTTCCAAAACCTCAAGAGCTTCATTTTGGTGCCAAGTCAAACCACCATTAGAGGAGGAAATTCAAGTTTGGAGACTCCATTGGCTTCTCCATTCTCTTAAGGTAAAGAAAGTGTAAGAAAATCTAGGTTTCCACCATTTTCTTCCTTGTCCGAAAATTTACACTCATGGGACTCCATGTTTATGCCTTGTTCTAGCTTGTTTTCTACTCTTCAAAGGATTGAGGAGGTCCTTCTTGCTTCATATCCAAGCTTGTCTTGAGAAACCAAGGTAAAATAATCACCTTAATACCTTAAAGCATATTTTAACCTAGGGTTTGTTCCTTAGGGTTAATGTGTTATCTAGTACTCATTGGAGTCATTGGATATTGGTTAGAACATTGGCAAGGAGATACACATTGGTGACCGAGATTGAACAAAGAAAAACCTAAGGAAGAAAGCTTTTTAAGCTTGTAAAAGAACAAGGTAAATTACTTACCTTAAGGTGTTTTATTGTTTAAGGGAATGGGATTTAGATATGTGATGAGTTTAGTAGAGAGTTTACATTAGAAAAGGGTTATATAAAACCTAGGAGAAACAATGAGCATATTTGTGAACTTGTGACTAAAGAGCAAATGAGAAGAAGAGATAGTTAAAACAATGTTGGGGTGAAATACAAGAAGCATTTTATTTCAATGGGAGCCTTGTTGTGTGTATTCGCAGGTTGAAGGCAATATATGTGGAAATTCAGTGGTTAAGATTATTGTCATTTAAGGGCCTAAGTGCCAAGCATTTTAAGTTTAAGCACTATATGATGAAGTGGTGTGGTTTCTGCAAACGGAATTTTTGATCTACTAAAACTATGAAAATAATCTAGAATTTAGTAAATAAAATAAACCTACGGGTTGCAAAACAAATCCCGGTCGTAGTAGTAAAGTAAAATAAGCTACCGGGATGTCGAACCAAGGGACTAAACGAACTAGTCTAATCCTAGCGAAAGCTGTAGTTGGGGGAAAATTGTCGATTAATAAAATAAAGAACAAGAGAAAATCAAACTGATATTCAAATAATAAAAGCGGAACTCCGGGTTCAGGTAGTGGATCCTAGTTAAATCCTACAGTTTTATTCCCAGTTGATTCGGGAAAAGGGTTCGGCAAATTCTTACAATTTCTATATGACTAAATCCTAGCCAATTAGAACTCCTCCGCATAGAACGCGATAAATTAAATCATGAACCTATCACTACAAATGCAGAGAGAATAAGCACAAGAATTTTAATCGCATCTGAAGGCTAAACTCATTAATCAGATAAAGTTTTTTCCACAGACTAACAGATTATTTGACCTATCTATCAATTACCGATCAGTTCTTGACAGATTTCGCAAGGCTATAAATAAATTAGCAATTTTTATTAATAGCTCATAGAAAATTTATAATCTGAAACAAACCCAATATAAATCCCAAATCAACTGATAATAATTCTGTAAAGTTTAACTATTTACAACTACCATCCCCCAGAGAAAAATCCCTTAGCCTAGCATATCTAGAGAAGAAATAAAAGGAGAGAGAGGTTTAGAAGTCATCTCCAAATTAATCTCAAGATTTGCTAGAAGTCAGGTTGAATGGACTGGTGAAAACGGAGCAGAAAATCTCTTCTTGATGTTGAAGAGGGTTCACGGCGCTGCGCTAGTCTTCCAAATGCCTCGTCTTGAAATCTGAATGTTGAATCCTGAATCGTGAATTGTGGATGAGTGGATGAGTGGATGAGTTTCTTTGCAAAAGTCCTCCATATTTATAGGTTAAATTCAAGGCCCTTCACTTAGCTCATTGATGATATTATTTTAATTCCCTTCAGTTTCTCGAAATAAATGAAGACCTTTCACATCTCAAACTCTTGGAAACCTTTGGAGTTCCTTTCTTTTATATTTCCAATCTCACCCCTTCTTCTTCTGAATCCTTTCACGGCAGTCTCGTAAATATATATATATAATATATCACATCGGACACAACTTTGACAGGGTCTAAATTCTTCATATGAGCTCCGATTTGTTCCCCGTTTGCGGCGTTGGAAAGCTTGTGAGGAGATCTATGCATTTTCACCATCATTTCCTGCTTTTAAAATATAAATTTGCATCAGATTTTACCCAAAGTAAGAGTCATGAAAAGCATACGATAAGTGTGAGAAAGCGCATAAAAATGCTACATAAAATAAGAATTTAACACCTATAAATCATATCAATTTCACACTTATCAAATCACCCCACACTTTAGCCTTTTGCTTGTCCTCAAGCAAAACTCTCAAGCACATGTAATGCCAAGCTATTGGAACTCAACAGGAAAGGAAGAGCACAGAAGAAAGGAATTGCTAGCTTTACCAATCAAGGGGGCAATTCAAACTATTCAAAATAATTCATTCTTTCCATAAACATTAAGTCATTCAAAGCTAACAAATGAGAAACAAAACCATAAGAGCCTTGTCTTTAACCTTGAGCCAATCCACCTTTTTCCTTCACAAACCACGGAAACGACAAGGGGCATGAAGTAAGATCATATTCCATCGTACCTTTCAATGCCACATACTCTTGATCCATAAAAGAAAATAATCTAAATTCAGCATAGCATGTGCATAAATATTTCAATTAAAGCGCTTTCAATTTCTTTCACCACAGACTTTTCTCTCCACCCATGTAGCGGCTTTGGGTCAACTATCCCAGATCACAAGGACCTTAGGTAGCTAGGTGATGAAGCACCCCAAAGGACTTAATAACCAAGTGGACGAGGCCTGATTTGGATCAGAATTAAAATTAGCATGCTTAGGATCAGCGGAGTACCTTGCCTTGTTCTTTTTCAACCATTTCAATCCAATTCATTCCAAGGCTCAAAGCTAAGAACAAAGTTCAGATGGAGAATATTCTCATTTATTTAAGCATTTCTAGAACAAAGACTTCAATTTAGCAATTAAAAACCATAAAATTTCAAAATTTTGCACCCCAAGATCAGCTAACCAACTATACTTCCTCTATGACTTCCTTCCAAGTTGAGTAATCACAGCAAGACTTTAACAAATGCAAGAGAAAAGAGCTCAGAGACGCACAAAAAACAAGCGGCGAAGGAGCTTACCCCACCCCACACTTAGAGTGAAGCAATGTCCTCATTGCTTAGGAAGAATTAACATTGTGCAAGCAATCCAACGGGGAAACAAAATCGTACACAGCAGATCACAAGGGAGCATGAAAAAAATTTTAAGAGAAGAAAAGGTAAGAATACTCCCCAGAGTCCGCTCAGGGTGTGTAGCTAGTCCAACCCCACACTTGAGTTCAGCTAAGCGACAAAGTAAGCAAGATGAGAAATATAATCTGCAAAGCCAGGAGAACTCAAGTGGAACCAGACAAAACCATCAGCAGAAAAATAAGAAGAGCCAAGGCTCTTGCAGTAAGCATAGCACCAGTCAACATACCACAAGCTAAAAGAGAAGGAAAAAAAAAACAATTAACTAAAAAAATGAAAAGAGATGCAAACCGGTGGGTTGCCTCCCACCAAGCTGCCCAGATTTAAAGTCTCTGGCTAGACTTCCCAAGCTATTGATCAGAAGAAGAGGAAGTGTGGCTGGGAATACCACAACTTCCTAGAGCAAGCTTTCGAAGCTTCCTAAATGCATATCGAAGCCTCCAAGGAATTTTATTCTTTTTATCTTTCGACTTCGAGAGACTTGAAGCATCTGGGGCAGCCGGCTGATCCAGCACAAAAGCAACTGCATGCAAATCAATGTTAGCATCAACTATACCAAAGTACTTTTTCAAGCGAGCCCCATTGACTTTAAACACTTCACCCTTTTTATTCTCAAGCTCGTAGGCTCCATAGGAAGTGATACCAACAACTTTGAAAGGACCGGCCCAATGGGACTTAAGCTTCCCAGGGAAAAGCTTCAATCTAGAATTGTAGAGCAGCACCCAATCTCCAACTTTGAAGTCCCTTCTCTGAATCATCTGATCATGGAGCTTCTTGGTGCGCTCTTTATAAATTTTCGCACTGTTGTAAGCTTCATCCCTGAGCTCTTCTAGCTCTGAGAGCTGAAACTTCCTTCTTTCACCAGCAACATGAATATCAAAGTTCAGGGCCTTAAGTGCCCAGTATGCCTTGTGTTCTAACTCCACTGGCAAATGACAAGACTTACCATACACTAACCTGAAAGGAGACATCCCGATGGGAGTCTTGAATGCAGTTCTGTAGGCCCATAGAGCGTCATCGAGCTTCTGAGACCAATCCTTTCTGGAAGAACTGACGGTCTTTTGGAGAATCCACTTGAGCTCTCGATTGGACACTTCAGCTTGTCCATTTGTCTGTGGATGGTAGGGCAAAGCAACCTTGTGGCGCACTCCATACTTAGCCATCAGGGCATCGAAGGAACGATTACAAAAATGTGATCCTCCATCACTAATGATCGCCCTTGGAACCCCGAAGCGAGTAAAGATGTGCTTCTTCAGAAATTTAACCACTGTTTTGGAATCAGCATGCTGGCAAGGAATAGCCTCTACCCACTTTGACACGTAGTCAACGGCGACGAGAATATACTGGTAACCCTGAGAAGAAGGAAAAGGGCCCATAAAGTCAATACCCCAGCAATCAAACAATTCAACTTCTAAAATACCGTGCTGAGGCATCTCGTGCCGTCTAGAAGTGTTGCCTAGCCTTTGACAACTATCACACTTGGCTACAAAGGCTTGGCAATCCTTATGAAGAGTAGGCCAATAAAAACCAGACTCCAAAACTTTTGCAGTTGTCCTGTGGGAACCATGGTGACCTCCCGCCTCTCTGGAGTGACAGAACTCTATGACACTAGCAACCTCATCATCTGGAAGACACCTGCGAATTAAACCATCTGCACAAACTCGAAAGAGATAGGGGTCTTCCCAGATATAATGCTTAGCGTCAGATAAAAATTTCTTCTTTTGAGCATAGGAAAAGTCATAAGGTACCACCCCAGAAACAAGATAATTGGCCAGGTCAGCGTACCATGGCTCATGCACCTTATGCAAAACAAAAACAGTCTCATCAGGGAAAAATTCATTAATTGGTACACCATCATCAGGAACTACCAACCGAGAAAGATGGTCAGCCACGACATTCAATTTACCACTTTTATCTCTCACTTCAATGTCAAATTCCTGTAACAAGAGAATCCAACGAAGCAAGCGAGGCTTGGCCTCTTTCTTAGCAAATAAATATCTAAGAGCAGTGTGGTCAGTATGAACAATTACTTTACTTCCCCAAAGATATGATCTAAACTTATCTAGGGAAAATACCACAGCCAGAAGCTCTTTTTCAGTGGTGGTGTAGTTCCTCTGGGCATCATTCAATGTTTTGCTTGCATAAGCAATGACCCTGAGAATTTTGTCCTTCCTTTGGCACAGAGCTGCCCCCACTGCATAATCACTGGCATCACACATAATCTCAAAAGGTAATGACCAGTCAGGTGAAACAACAATGGGTGCAGCTACCAATTTTTGCTTAATCAAATCAAAAGCAGATACGCAATCATTAGAAAAGACAAATGGGGCATCTTTCAGAAGCAGGTCAGTCAACGGTTTTGCAATTTTAGAGAAATCCTGAATAAACCGTCTATAAAAACCTGCATGCCCTAAGAAAGCTCTTACCTCTTTCACACAAGTAGGTGTTGGCAATTTCTCAATTACCTCTACCTTCGCTTGATCAACCTCAATCCCCTTAGCAGACACTTTGTGGCCTAGCACAATCCCATCCTTGACCATGAAGTGACACTTCTCCCAGTTGAGAACCAGATTTGTCTCCTCACATCGGCCTAGGATTCGATCAAGCTGCTCCAAACAAACATCAAAGCTAGAGCCATAAACAGAAAAATCATCCATAAATACCTCAATGCTCTGCTCGATGAAATCAGCAAAGATTGCCTGCATACAACGCTGAAAGGTGGCAGGAGCATTGCACAGTCCAAAGGGCATTCTTCTATACGCAAAGGTACCATAAGGACAAGTGAAAGTGGTCTTGTCTTGGTCCTCTGGCGCAATGGGAATCTGAAAGTACCCTGAAAAACCATCTAAAAAGCAATAATACTCTTGCCCAGCCAACCTCTCAAGCATTTGATCAATAAAAGGGAGAGGGAAATGATCTTTCCTGGTGGCAGAATTCAAACGCCTATAGTCTATACACATGCGCCAACCAGTGATCTTTCTTTGAGGAATTGACTCACCTTTGTCGTTCAGAACAGCCTCAAACCCACCTTTCTTAGGAACTACCTGTACTGGACTCACCCATGTACTGTCAGAAATGGGGTAGATGATCCCAGCATCGAGAAGCTTCAACACCTCTTTCTTGACAACTTCTTGCATGTTGGGGTTAAGCCGACGCTGTGGCTGTCTGACAGGCTTGTAATCTTCCTCCATGTAGATATGATGTGTGCAGAAGGCCGGGTCAATGCCCTTAATGTCAGCTAACGTCCACCCAATCGCTCTCTTGCGCCTCTTCAAAACCTCAAGTAACTTGCCTTCCTGCCCAGAAGTCAAAGAAGAAGAAACAATGACAGGCAAGCAATTATTATCAGCAAGAAAAGAATACTTAAGGTTAGAAGGGAGCTCCTTAAGCTCAAGTGTAGGTGGCTGCTCAACAGAAGGAATGGGCCTCTGAACCTCTCTATCAAGCCTCTCCAACGGAGGGCGATAAGCATGAAAACCAACCCTTCCTCTCTCCATATGAGCAAGCGCTGCATTCACCTCAAGATTGGTAGTCTTTTCCTCCAAAGAAGCAACAAGAACTTGCTCCAATGGCTCAGAATCAGTAAGTGAAAAAGAAGTAAAAGCAAACATGTCATCATTATCTAACAAATCACAATCTTCTCCATCATCATTTACCAGACTTATCGACATCACAGAATGAACAGAATTAGAAGTTGACCTCATCATCTTTTTCATGTCAAACTCAATCTTTTCGTCCTCGTACCGCAAAGTAATCTTACCATCATGCACATCAATTACAGCTTTAGCAGTACTCAGAAAAGGTCGACCCAAAATAAGAGGAACTTCCACATCATCATCCATATCTAAAACAACAAAATCAGCAGGAAAAATGAAACGGTCCACCCCAACTACTAAATCTCGAACAATACCCATTGGTTTAATCTCAGATCTGTCGGCTAGCTGGAGCTTGAAGGGGACTGGTTGCAACTCTCCACCTCTTACCTTCAAGAAGGTGGCATAGGGCATGATGTTGATGCTAGCACCCAAGTCACACAAGCCACTACCGCAGTCTACATCACCAATAAAACAAGGGACAATGGGATTGCCTGGATCCTTTTGCTTAGGAGGAAGTGCTCGAAGAAGAGCAGCAGAGCACTCCTCTGTCAGGTGGACTGTTTCTTTATCCTCTTTCTTCTTTTTCTTTGTCAGGAGATCCTTCAAGAATTTAGCATAATTAGGCATCTCCTGCAAAGCATCAATCAAAGGAATATCAAGTGTTAGCTTCTTAAAAATGCTCAGAAATTTAGCAAATTGTTCATCTAGATGTTTCTTCTTCATCCTATTAGGAAATGGAAGCTCAACACGCTTAGGAGAGGAAGAAGAGACATCAATAGTAATGCGAGAAGGAGATGGAGTAGGAAGAATAGGAGCCTGGATCTCCTCAGAATTTACCACAGGAGGGACTGAAGACCCTGATGGTACATCAACAATAGAAGGGTTGATCTCTTCACTAGTTTGATCTTCAGCCACTTGTTCTTTCTGCTTATCTTCCAACTGCCTTCCACTCCTCAAAGTTACTGCAGCAGATACGGTATCATCTTCAAGATCAACCACAGGAGATATTACCTCTTTACAAACAATCAACGCCTTAGCTGATTCCTTCGGGTTTGGATGAGGTTGGGAAGGAAATGTGCCAGGTTGTCGTTGTTGCTGTTGATTAAGGAGTATCTGGTTCATCTGATTCATCTGTTGCTGCATACTCTGAACCGAATTCTCTAAACTTTTCTGACCAGCCATCAAGGATTGATTGATATTGTTCTGCGTCTCAGTGTGAGTCTTCTGAGTACTCGCCATGGATGCAATCAACTCCTGAAGTTGGTCCATCTTTGCATCAGAGGAGGATTTAACAGGTTGTTGAGGTACAACTGGCTGATAGGAGCTCTGGCCCTGCTGAAACTGGCTTTGTGGGCGGGCTTGGTTATAAGAAGGCCGAGAGAACCCAGGTGGTCCCTGCTGGTTGCCCTGCAAAAGGTTAGAATTCAAAGCATTGTTGGGATTACCATACCTGAGATTTGGATGTTGATTTTTGTTCCAAGGTTGGTAATTCCCCTGCCCCACAAAGTGAGCTTCCTCAGCTTGTCTCATCTCCTCCAATTGTGGGCACATCTCAAAAACATGAGCGCCCCCACATTGACAACAAAGTGGGTCTGATGAGCTGGTAGCTATCCTCTTCACCTGCTGCACTGGTTGTTGATTAATCATAAAATCATCAAATCTTTTAACCAGAGAGCTTACCAGAGTAGTTTGTTGTGCTTGGGTCTCCTCCATGTGTGCCATCCAAGGATCAAGATTTTGCACACCCTTTGCCCCAACTGTCATAGACCTGCTACCTTCTGATCCCCACTGGCGCACCTCATCAATATAAGTCTCCATGGCTGCCATGAAGTTAGTACCAGACCTGTTGAGGATGTCACCACCCAAAGCAGATCGTACCTCAGCCTTATGTATATGGTGGAGCCCGTGGAAGAACGTCATAGCAATGCAGGTCATGTCTTGGCCATGGTGTGGGCACTGGCGAAGCATCTCCTTAAATCTATCCCATGCCTCACATATCGTCTCAGTTCCTGTCTGTTTAAAAGCAAGCAAAGCAGCTACCAAGTCAATAGTTCTGGAAATAGGATAATATTTATCATAGAACCTGGTAGTCATCTGCTCCCATGTCGTGATAATACCAGAAGGAAGACGATAAAACCAATTAACAGCCTCACCAGATAGGGTATTAGGAAAGAGACTCAACCGAACAAATTCCAACAAACCTTCAGAACACCCAATCTGATCAATGTGAATAAGGAAGCGATTTACATGATCCAGAGCGTCATTGGGATTAGTACCATTGAATGTGCCTCCAGGTAGCTCCCGAACAACCTTGGACTGGTGGAAAGGTTTCAAGCCCTTCCACTCCTCTGTGAGTGCAGGTGTGAGCACAGGGAGGACTACCGGACTTCTTCTAGGCACAGCTTCAGGTCGATTAAATTGCCTCATCGCCTGAGCACCATTTACAGGAGCCGCCATTTCTAACTGTCTTTGGAACTGCTGTTGGCGTCTAGCTCGCTGAAAAGTACGCTCGATCTCTGGGTCCAAAACCTTATTTAAATCAATATAAGTATCTGACCGAGAGCGAGTATGTACCATCAACTACCTGCAAAAGGTCACAAAAAGAAACAACACAAACTAAAAAGGATTAGAACTGAAAATAAAATAAAGGATAGAAAAGTAATATATGAAAGAAAAATGAAATTAAGCTAATAGATAAATTAAAATAAACAGAAGGAAAACAAAGGGAAAAAAACAAATTAAAAAAAACAATAAACAAAAAAATAAAAATAAACTAACAATGTTAAGCAAAACACAAAATTAAAGTTATAGCTAAATTAAAACAAGAAAGAAATAAATTAACAAAATTAGTGAAATTGCTAATAACAAAATATACTAAAAACCGAATACTAAAATAAGAAAAAGAGTAATATAAAATTAGAACAATAACTAAAAATAATACTAAATAAATTAAGTAAAAACAACATAAAGAAATAACTTAAAATAATATGAACTAAACAAAAAAAATCAAATAAAAGAAAATTAAAACAATTAACAACCAAGGCTAAGGACTAGACAGAAATCTAGTCCCCGGCAACGGCGCCAATTTGCAAACGGAATTTTTGATCTACTAAAACTATGAAAATAATCTAGAATTTAGTAAATAAAATAAACCTACGGGTTGCAAAACAAATCCCGGTCGTAGTAGTAAAGTAAAATAAGCTACCGGGATGTCGAACCAAGGGACTAAACGAACTAGTCTAATCCTAGCGAAAGCTGTAGTTGGGGGAAAATTGTCGATTAATAAAATAAAGAACAAGAGAAAATCAAACTGATATTCAAATAATAAAAGCGGAACTCCGGGTTCAGGTAGTGGATCCTAGTTAAATCCTACAGTTTTATTCCCAGTTGATTCGGGAAAAGGGTTCGGCAAATTCTTACAATTTCTATATGACTAAATCCTAGCCAATTAGAACTCCTCCGCATAGAACGCGATAAATTAAATCATGAACCTATCACTACAAATGCAGAGAGAATAAGCACAAGAATTTTAATCGCATCTGAAGGCTAAACTCATTAATCAGATAAAGTTTTTTCCACAGACTAACAGATTATTTGACCTATCTATCAATTACCGATCAGTTCTTGACAGATTTCGCAAGGCTATAAATAAATTAGCAATTTTTATTAGCTCATAGAAAATTTATAATCTGAAACAAACCCAATATAAATCCCAAATCAACTGATAATAATTCTGTAAAGTTTAACTATTTACAACTACCATCCCCCAGAGAAAAATCCCTTAGCCTAGCATATCTAGAGAAGAAATAAAAGGAGAGAGAGGTTTAGAAGTCATCTCCAAATTAATCTCAAGATTTGCTAGAAGTCAGGTTGAATGGACTGGTGAAAACGGAGCAGAAAATCTCTTCTTGATGTTGAAGAGGGTTCACGGCGCTGCGCTAGTCTTCCAAATGCCTCGTCTTGAAATCTGAATGTTGAATCCTGAATCGTGAATTGTGGATGAGTGGATGAGTGGATGAGTTTCTTTGCAAAAGTCCTCCATATTTATAGGTTAAATTCAAGGCCCTTCACTTAGCTCATTGATGATATTATTTTAATTCCCTTCAGTTTCTCGAAATAAATGAAGACCTTTCACATCTCAAACTCTTGGAAACCTTTGGAGTTCCTTTCTTTTATATTTCCAATCTCACCCCTTCTTCTTCTGAATCCTTTCACGGCAGTCTCGTAATATATATATATAATATATCACATCGGACACAACTTTGACAGGGTCTAAATTCTTCATATGAGCTCCGATTTGTTCCCCGTTTGCGGCGTTGGAAAGCTTGTGAGGAGAGATGCATTTTCACCATCATTTCCTGCTTTTAAAATATAAATTTGCATCAGATTTTACCCAAAGTAAGAGTCATGAAAAGCATACGATAAGTGTGAGAAAGCGCATAAAAATGCTACATAAAATAAGAATTTAACACCTATAAATCATATCAATTTCACACTTATCAGTTTCGGTGTAAATTGTGTGTTAAGGTGTTGTGATGAGAAAATGAGTGATATTGGTTGTTTGATGGAGAAAAACCAAGTGTTTGGATGTAACTATATCTAGAGAACCCATGGCAAAATTTAGAGGAGAACCTAAGTGTTTAAGATATTCTAAGGAGATTTCATGACTAAGGAAGTACTAGGAAGTTCTAGAGGTGGTCTTGATGAAAGAGGGTGAGATTAGGGTGTTTAAATGACTTGTAATGACTTAGGCGTCACTGTGAAGGATTTAGGAAACAAAAGAGTGTTACTTGGGTATTTAGGACTTAGTAATGTTGATAAAAGAAGCTAGGAACTTGGGTAAGTTAGATGTAAGTGAGTGAAACTTTGAAATGGTTTAGGTGAGAACTAGAGTATAGAATCTAAGGAGGTTTGATAAATGCAATAAGGCTGGGAAGTGGTGTACATGGTGTGGTCAAGTTCTTAAGGAGGAGCATTTGGTTAATTGAAATTCTTGGTGGAATGCATGTAGAAATGTAAGAAAATAAGTGCTAAGTGTGGGAGCTTTGTAAGAATTGAGTAAATGTTTTGAGAAGATCTTTGGAAGTTGTTTTAATGAGTTTGGTGGAGGTTATAAGGTGGGTTTAAGGTGCCAAGATGGTGTTGGACCTATTAGGACACTGTGGAAGAGTTTGGAATTGAAAGAGGCATTTAAGAGAAAGATCTGTAGAGGACCGACCCAGGGTCCGACCCAGTTTTGGGTCGTCGGGCCATGTTGAGCCAGTCGGAATGTCTCTGGACTGGACCGACCCAGGGGTTTGGGTCGGTTGGCTTAGCTTTGGGTCGGTCGGGCCAAGGTTTAACGTAGGAAAATGGGTTCTGTAAGGGACCGACCCAGAGGGTGGGTCGGTCGGTCTAGCTCTGGGTCGGTCGGATGGATTTCAAAAGGCGGAAAAGTTTCTGTAATGGACCGACCCAGGGGTTGGGTCGGTCGGTGGGTCGGTCGACCCTTAGCACTTAAAAAAAAAGAAATTTGAATTCTAAGGATGATAATAGGAAATAAGGTATACCTTGAAGGGTGGTAATGATTAGGACCCAAGACTTTAAGGGATCTAAGTTAAGATGAGTAAGAACCTTAATTTAAAGTTAAGTTGAAGGTTAAGTGGTAAGGACTTAAAGAATGTCAAAAGGGGATCTTTAGGAATTAAGTGAGTTAAGCAAGGTGCAAATCTAACGGGCCTAAAAATGAATCAATGTTTTAGGTTTGTGAATTGGGACCCAAAGAAGTTAAACAAACACGATCGACGGTGAACGGTACAGTCTTTCCTGTGACCGCTCTAACGAGGTGTCCCGGCGTGTGCTATCTGCTTATTTGCTATGACTAAACAAGAAGCATGCAAACCGGTCATACTTATCTCGATGTAATGGTGTTTATTTACACTAAACCCACGAACTTGAGGAATGTGCCTAACTAAAGTTTAGTACTCACTGAGTTAAGGATAAGAACTAAGTATTGGTGATTGTTGGTTTTACCCGTCAAGTTTAACTAACACTTGGTAATTAAGGCTTTCACTAACCATAACTTGGTGGGAGTGAGGAATCCGGAATGGTACCGGGCACATGTGTATTGGGGGAGGTCGGTATCTGAATCAGATCCACTTCCAATAAACTTGTCATTAGACTCGTGCCTGGGTCAACAACCGACCCACCACCCGGGCTACTTTTGAGGTGGGAGGCACATTAAGGATGGTGTGGGGGGATCAGCTACATCCCCAACAAATTAAGAAGGTAAGCTTATCGTCGGATATGCACTGCTACCGGCTAGGGTTAACCAGCCCTACAAAATAAGCAACCATTAAGGCTAACCAAGCTAATAGTGGAGCGGTTGGCAATTATAAGGTTAAGGAGATTGTGGATCTAAGGAGTTAAGAACTAACTCACTTATTAGGGAACGCCGGAGTCGTTCATTTGCTTATGAGCTAATTATGTTCATTGTGGTTGTTGGTTCGTTGTGCTTCATATTATGCTTATTGCGCTATTTATGCTTATCATGCCAATCAACTCCCATGCTATCGACAATTAGTCGTCGTAGCCCGTTAGCTTGGGGGCCATGGGAGGGTCGTACCAGCATTCGTGCTGACCCCTTTGGGGGCTGTTTTACACTTGCAGGTAAGCGGCCGATGAAGTCACACCACGAGAGTAGGAGCGGGTAGCCCTAGGTGGGACTTTATTTTGAGTACGGGTAGCGCCTGTGCACCCGTCTGTTAGTAGTGGAACATGAGATATATTATGTGGTTTGAGGATACTTAAAACTCGGATGGTGTATGTATTTTGGATGTACGGTTGTAAATATTTAAATTACGGTAATTCTTGTTGGTTAGACCGTAGCAAGGTCCTGGTGATACTTTATTCCGCTGCGACGTTAAATTACGGTAATTCTTGTTTGTTAAGTTGCGATAACCACGATTGGCTTAGGACGGGGTGTTACAAAAAGTGGTATCAGAGCGTAGTTACGCTCTGATCAAGAAATACCAGACATGAGTAACCACCGAGTTAGGATATAAGTTAAGGAATAAGTGATGGGTTAAGGGTGTGAGAAGTTAGAGTGAGTAGAGTCAGATGACCACTAATAAGCGTGGATCGTCTTTATCGTCTATGGACGTTATAAATTCGTTAACCGAAACAGTGGTGAATACAAATCTAATGTGAATTATACTTATTCAGATGGCAGGACGTCCTAGGGGGAGCCGAGGTCGCGGCCAGGGTGAGGATACTTCAGGGATACCTGGAGGGCAGACGATCGTAGAGATCGTAGCTGCCGCATTAGGGCATATGGGCTACCAGCCTGGTGTGGGTGCACCACCTCCACCGCCACAACCTAGGGAACCAAACTGGGTGAAGAGTCTTGCCGACCTTCGACCCGCGCACTTTAAGGGGGAGACCGATCCCGCCAAGCTTGAGGCGTACATCTCCGAGCTGGAGACCGCCTTCGAGACCCTTGATGTCCCTGCTGGGATCAAGGTGCGCCTTGCTGCTTTCTATCTGAAGGGGGCGGCAGGCGATTGGTGGAAGCTGGTGAGGGCCGAGCATGTGGCCAAACCAGAGTTTGGCTGGGAGCAGTACACCGCCTTGCTACGAGCAAAGTACTACCCCGCCCATGTCCAGACGAAGAAGCACTTACAGTTGGATGCGCTTAGGCAGACGGACAAGATGACAGTGGACGAGTATTACTCAGAGTTCACTGCCTTGCTCCGTCTTCTGCCAGGTCTTGGATATTCTGACCAGATCCTGGTGGACCGCTTCTATGGGGGCTTAGCCATCGACTCCGCTACGGCATGGGGCCGAGAGTTACACTACCTTGCAGGTAATAAGAATGATTGAGATTGAGTAAGTAATGAGTAAGATTTAGATTATGAGAAATAAGAGGAACTAATACCTTGGAAGCAGGAGTGCTATCATGCCGCTGCTAAGGTTGAGATAACCGTCCAGCTGAGGGACGAGGACAATGCCAAGAGAAAGAGTGCTGGGAAGAGTGCGGAACACCAAGGGCAAGGAGGGTACAAGAAACAAAAGTACCAGCCTCAGGCCCAAAAAAATCAGAACCCGAAGGGGAAGGAGGAAAAGGAGAAGGCTCCGGAAGAGCCATTGAAGCTGATGTAAGCTTATGCAGCTACACCCCTGCGCTCTAGGGTGCCAAAGGGTAAGGAATTGGTATTAAATGAGTTAAGAAACAATTAGTAACCATGTGGGATGTGAGTATTGACATTATGAATGATCAGGATCTGAGACTGAGAAGGGAGCCGGTGGTGGATACCAGCGACGCTTCATTTGTAGGTGGTGTCACAAGGACCACCCCGGGCTCGACTGTAAAGGGAATAAGGTGAAGTGTAACTTTTGCGGAGTACTTGGGCACGAGCATATGAGTGCTACGGGAACCCGGAGAGTAAGAATTATAGACCCAGTTTTAAGGTTAAGGCCAAGACCGATCAGGGATCTGGATCTGACGGTTAGAGGAGGGGGCACAAGCTGCAGACAAGAACCCGAGGGTGACCCAGAAGTCGGGACCCACTCTACACATGGTGGACCGGGACGATGAGCCTGAACCCTCATCGAGGCCAGGTACCGCTAAACCATTTAGTAATAAAAACTACCTGCTTACCGCATTATCATGCATGCTTGGTGAATAAACGAATAAGTAAGAATAAGATGAGATTAGAACTTAAGTAAGATATAACCTACTACCACTTTAGGAAGATTCAACATCTGCTACCCAATACCATCTACACCTAACCCGGAGCACACCGACAAAACCGTAGACTTTCCAACCGAACAATGTCAGGTTATCCGCCCAGGTTGATTTTATTAAGGGACATGACACCCGAAGCACAAATAGCCATCATCAGAAGATGCAATCAACTAGGAATGGGACCGGAAGGTTTTTACACACCGGAGTACCCAGGGGGAGCAAGGATGAGATTAAAAATGATGAGCTTGGGCAAGGATTGGAATCCGTATGCCAAGAATTACCAAACCATGAGGGAGCAAGATGGAGTCTCACCACGGGAATACCCGAAGAGTTCCATCCAGTTATTACACAAGTCGTGGAAATCGCTCAGCAGTTGGAAGCGAACCGATTCCAGACATCCAGGCAGACATTTGCATTGTAAACTTCTACGAGAAGGATGGGAAACTGGGACTACACCAGGATAAGGACGAGACAACGGAGTCTCTCGAAAGAGGGATACCCGTAGTGTCTTGGTCCATTGGGGATGATGCGGAGTTTTTATACGGCAAGCAGAAGCGTGCGGACCGTGCAGATAAGTTGGTACTTAAGTCAGGTGATGTGTTAATTTTGGGAGGAGAATCAAGGATGTTATACCATGGGATTAAGAGAATCAAGCTGAATACAGCACCATCAGCAGTAATCAATGCGACACATATGAGACCAGGAAGATTAAACCTAACCTTTAGACAGTATTAGCCATGTAATGTTAGAATGAGATGAGGAATGAGATGTAAGATTAAAGCTCATGTTGTAAAAAGGATGGTTATGAATAAAATAACAGTGTTGTTCATATAAATTGTTACGACTCTTGTTATACCATCAATACTCATGAAGCTTGTGAACACAATTAGGTTATGGACTCGGTACGGAAGGTGCGTTAAGCATACTTACAGAGGCACAGGCCGACGCTAGCGGTACTATCCTCACCGGCACCTTTCCGATTAATGGGATTGAGGCATCAGTTCTCTTCGACTCAGGGGCCTCGCATACCTTTGTCTCGGCATCATTCGCGAGCAGGTTGGGGCTAGACGCTGATGAGCTACCCGACTTCACGGTTACGCTCCGTCTAAGGAGAAGGTTCGTTGCACTCGTACTACCGAGGAGCCACTGTCAGAATTAAGGGAGAACAAGGAGAAAGACTTTCCAGTCAGTTTCATAGAGTTCAGTAAGCTAGGATTTGATGTTATCTTCGGGAAGAACTGGTTGGAGCGGCACAAGGGACGTATCCTCTGCGCCGAGCATAGATTGCTGCTCAGGAGTTCGTCTGGGGTAACAATATCATACTGCCAGAGGCCCAGAGAGCCTTCGACTAGGATCATCACCGCCATGGCAATGTATAGAGAATTAAGGAGAAAGGAAGAAGTATACCTCTGCTATGTACAGGACATAGAGAGAGACCCTGAGTTCGACCCCGACTTACCGGTAGTGTCGGAGTTCCCCGACTTATTTCCACGGGAACTGTCTGGCATGCCACCCACTCGGGAGGTAGAGTTCACCATCGAGCTTCTACCTGGTACGGACCGATAGCCAAGGCACCATACGTATGGCTCCGGCAGAAATGACTGAGTTAAAAGAACAATTGAAAGATTTGTTGGATAAGGATTCATTAGACAAATGTGTCACCATGGGGAGCGCTAGTCCTCTTCGTGAAGAAGAAGGATGGTAGTCTCCGCCTCTGCATCGACTACAGAGAGCTGAATGCAGTGACAGTGAAGAATAAGTACCCACTACCCCGCATTGACGATTTGTTCGATCAGTTGAAGGGAGCATCTGTGTTCTCCAAGATTGATCTCAGATCGGGGTATCATCAGATAGCCATTAAGGAGGGAGACATTGAGAAGACGGCATTCCGGACACGATACGACCACTATGAGTTTACAGTGATGCCGTTCGGTTTGTCGAACGCACCGACGAAGTTTATGGATCTGATGAACCGCTTGTTCCGGGAGCAGCTGGACAAGTCGGTTGTGGGGTTTATTGATGACATTTTGATATATTCGAAGTCTAAGGTTGAGCATGAGGAACATCTGAGGAGGGTATTGGAAATATTGAGGGAGAACCAGCTATATGCTAAGTTCTCCAAGTGTGAGTTTTGGCTTGACCAGGTCTCTTTCCTAGGTCATGTCATCTCAGATGCTGGGATCGCAGTGGATCCAGCAAAGATTGATGCCGTACGTACTTGGCCAAGGCCGAAGACTGTTACCGACATCCGGAGCTTTCTCGGTCTGGCAGGTTACTACAGGAGGTTTGTTAGAGATTTCAGCAAGGTCACGAAACCGATGACCAGTCTGATGAAGAAGGATGCACCATTCTTATGGACAGTTGACTGTGAGAGATCATTTCAGCGCTTGAAGGACTCACTGACCACTGCACCGGTTCTGACCATTCCAGACGGTACAGAGGGCTTTGAGGTTTATTGTGATGCATCCGGCAGAGGGCTGGGTTGCGTGCTCATGCAACATGGCAAGGTGGTGGCATATGCCTCACGCCAGTTGAAGAAACATGAGGAGAACTACCCCACACATGATTTAGAGCTGGGAGCTGTAGTCTTCGCTTTGAAGATATGGCGCCACTACTTATATGGGGTTAGTGTCACGATCTACACCGATCACAAGAGTTTGAAATACATATTCACTCAGAAGGAGTTAAATCTTCGACAGAGGAGATGGTTAGAGTTTCTGAAAGACTATGACATTGACCTCCAATACAAAGAGGGGAAGGCCAATGTTGTAGCAGATGCCCTGAGCCGTCGAGCACACTCACTCCATTCGCTAGTTTCTTTCTCCAGCTTGGTTGATGAGGTGCGAGAGGCTCAGAGGACAGATGAGTACATGAGAGAGGTCAGACAGAAGCTGACAGATGGTACCTTTGAGAGTCAGAAATACGACTTCAGACTTCATGATGATGATCTGATCAGACTTAAGGGCCGGTTATGCATACACGAGGCAACAACACGGATCTGAAAGACCGTATACTTAGAGAATCACACTGTTCTTCAGTTTCCATCCATCCGGGAGCCTCTAAAATGTATAAAGACATGAAGAGATACTTCTGGTGGTCGGGGATGAAGACAGATGTACCGAGTTGTCTTGAGGTGTCTCACATGCCAGAAGGTGAAATTCGAGCACCGACGACCGGGCGGAATGGTACAGTTGATGCCAGTTCCGGAGTGGAAGTTCCATGATATCTCCATGGACTTCGTAGTTGGGCTTCCACCTGCTAGGGGGGTCTCAACATGATATGGGTGGTGGTGGATCGCCTTACCAAAGTAGCCCGATTCATACCGATGAAGGATACTTGGAAGGTGACCAAATTAGCTGAGTTATTTGAGAAAGAAATCATGAGACATCACGGCATACCAAAGACCATAGTGTCGGATAGAGATACCAGATTCCTTTCGAGGTACTGGAGAGCTACCAGAGAAGCGTTGGGTACAGAACTCAAGCTGAGTACCGCGTTCCATCCTCAGACAGATGGTCAGACTGAGCGTACTATTCAGACACTCGAGGACATGCTGAGAGCATGTGCCTTAGACTTCCAGGGTAGTTGGATTGACAGATTGCATCTGATCGAGTTTTCATACAACAACAGCTATCACGCTTCGATCAAGATGGCACCTTTTCAAGCGTTGTACGGTAGACCATGTCGTACACCGCTCTGCTGGGATGAGTCGAGTGAGACGGTCATTATAGGACCAGAGTATTTAGAACAAGTTAAGGCTGAAGTTCAGCAAATCAGGGAGAACATGAAAGCTGCTCAAGATAGGCAGAAGTCGTATACTGATGTTCGACGACGGGACCTGGAGTTCGCAGTGGGCGACCAGGTATTTCTGCGAGTTTCACCGATGAAGGGTGTATTCAGGTTTGGGCAGAAGGGCAAATTAAGCCCCAAATTTGTTGGTCCTTATGAGATTACGGAGCGGGTGGGCCCGGTTGCTTACAGGTTGAATTTACCTGCTGAGCTGGGTAAAGTGCATGATGTTTTTCATGTTTCACAGCTAAAGAAATACATGCACCACCCCTCCCATGTGTTAGAACCTGAGAGGTTAACTTTAGAACCGAATATGAGATCCGTGGAGACTCCTCAGAGAATCTTGGACAGTAAGACTAGGGACACTCGCCACAAGTCAGTGCGACTGGTGAAGGTTCTCTGGTCTAACCAGGATGTCGAAGAGGCCACGTGGGAGTTAGAGGATAAGATGAGGGCGAAGTACCCTTCTTTGTTTACTGACTAGATCGTCTGTATAGGGTACGGGGCGTACCCCTTTTAAGGGGGGTAGAGCTTCCTCGCTTTTGAGTTAGGAAACGATCATGTTGTCGTTTGTTTGGTTGTTTAAGATGTGAATTTGTGTAAGTTGCTACACTTCGGTGTAAGTTTGAGTTATGTATAATACTTATGTATTGTATTTGAGATTGACCTTTGAGTCTTGAGATGTGTGAATGTGAATATAAGATGTGGTGTTAAGATTAAGGGAATTGAGTACCGGGAATGATTAAGCACATATGTGAACTTTGAGGACAAAGTTCTTTTAAGGGGGGTAGATTGAAATACCCCAAACTTAGATATGGTGTTTAAATGATAAACTAAGATATAAGGAGGCTAAATAATGCCTTATAAACATTAAGAAACATTTCTAATCAAAAAAATATAAGGAAACACCAAAAGAGCAGTTTTAGCAAAAACGTGCTCTAAGCTTGGAGAGACTTGGGAGAGTACCCAAATATTATTCTAAGACCTTAGTAATATCCTAATGGTCATTTTAAATCAATTACCAAAGAAGACCAAGCTTGAAAACAAGTTAAAACACAAAATGTGCTTTAAGGAGTCTTAAAGCACGTTTTTGAAAAATTGTCTTGTAAATGAGTTTTGAATGGCTAAATGTCCGTCATTACTCTTTAATTAACATGTGTACTATATAGTATCACATTTGGAAGTCTATATCAATGGGAAATCAAAAATTTCACAACAATGTGCCTTGTTTTGTGAATAGTAAATTATTAAGCTAGTTTATAACATAAGTCAATATAAGTGAGATATTTGGTCAACAATGACTTAAGTGCCCCTTGTTACTAATGGGGCCGGTTTCTTATAAGGTGAGTCACCACCTTCATGACTCATTAGGCAAATAAAGTTTTGTAAAGCAAAAACACTATTCACCTTTTACATAAATATCACACTTTATTAGTTCTCTCTCCTCACTTCTTCATTCTCCTTTGTTTTCCCACGGTTTTGAGCTGCTCTCTCCCTTCTCCATTAACGTGAAGCACAGCCCCATGCTAGCTTCATCTTCCTTTGCACACTACTTACTCATTTTAGCTTCAAAACCAAAACAAATTACATATTCTTCTTAGTTAGCTCAAGCTCTCTCTTTCTATCTTTCCAAAACCTCAAGAGCTTCATTTTGGTGCCAAGTCAAACCACCATTAGAGGAGGAAATTCAAGTTTGGAGACTCCATTGGCTTCTCCATTCTCTTAAGGTAAAGAAAGTGTAAGAAAATCTAGGTTTCCACCATTTTCTTCCTTGTCCGAAAATTTACACTCATGGGACTCCATGTTTATGCCTTGTTCTAGCTTGTTTCTACTCTTCAAAGGATTGAGGAGGTCCTTCTTGCTTCATATCCAAGCTTGTCTTGAGAAACCAAGGTAAATAATCACCTTAATACCTTAAAGCATATTTTAACCTAGGGTTTGTTCCTTAGGGTTAATGTGTTATCTAGTACTCATTGGAGTCATTGGATATGGTTAGAACATTGGCAAGGAGATACACATTGGTGACCGAGATTGAACAAAGAAAAACCTAAGGAAGAAAGCTTTTTAAGCTTGTAAAAGAACAAGGTAAATTACTTACCTTAAGGTGTTTTATTGTTTAAGGGAATGGGATTTAGATATGTGATGAGTTTAGTAGAGAGTTTACATTAGAAAAGGGTTATATAAAACCTAGGAGAAACAATGAGCATATTTGTGAACTTGTGACTAAAGAGCAAATGAGAAGAAAAGATAGTTAAAACAATGTTGGGGTGAAATACAAGAAGCATTTTATTTCAATGGGAGCCTTGTTGTGTGTATTCGCAGGTTGAAGGCAATATATGTGGAAATTCAGTGGTTAAGATTATTGTCATTTAAGGGCCTAAGTGCCAAGCATTTTAAGTTTAAGCACTATATGATGAAGTGGTGTGGTTTCTGCAAACGGAATTTTTGATCTACTAAAAACTATGAAAATAATCTAGAATTTAGTAAATAAAATAAACCTACGGGTTGCAAAACAAATCCCGGTCGTAGTAGTAAAGTAAAATAAGCTACCGGGATGTCGAACCAAGGGACTAAACGAACTAGTCTAATCAGTAACCAAAATCTAACCTTGATCCTTCCACCCTTCAACCCCTCCTCGCTCGATACCAGCCAACTTCACCGAGATAGCCTCCCGAAGATTGTTGTAAAGTTTTAAATCTAGAGAATATTTCATGACAGACAACCTCAGAAAAAGAAAGGGAATTTTCATGAGATGCCCCTGAGGTTTGACCGAATTTCACCAAATACCCCTACCTTTTAGAATTACTATGAGATACCCCTGAGATTTAGTTTTAATATGAGATACCCTTCGGTCTATTTTCTCAGTAAACGTCGTTAACTTTTTCAATTTCTTCCCATTTTACCGTTAATCCAATTTTTCATGAGATACCCCCACATATTTGTAACGACTACTTTCACCAGATACCCTTGCATGTTTCAAATGGCTAGTTTCACCAGATACCCCTGTAACAGGTACTTTCACCAGATACCCTGTAACGGGTACTTTCACCAGATACCCCTGTAACGGGTATTTTTCACCAGACACCCCTGCAACATAAAATAGCTATTTCCGGCCTATAAAATCAGAAAAAACACAACATTTTGACATTATAGTTTTCATAATGTGACAATGTCTTCCTCACAATCAAGTTACTCGGTCACTACTGTTGCTGAAGGTAGAAGATGCAATTGTGGAAGAGAAGCTGAACTCATTGTTTCAAGAAAAAAACACTTCATCCGGAAGAATGTACTACAAATGCTTACATTGTAATAGACGGATAGATTGGGCAAAACCACAACTAATCAACAGATTCCAATGGCACAACAACATTATATCCCCAACCAACAGAGCTTAGAAGCAGTGCAACATGAGCTGATGAAGATCAAGGAGGAAGTGAAGGACTTAAAGATGCAAAGTTCAATGGGGGGGGTGAGGGTAGGAGTATTTATATGCATATTTTATGTATTGTTGCTGCTGAAAATGTAACCAAATGTTAGAAATGTAAAAAAAAATCAGAAGTATAATAAAACTGTTAATTTTGAGCTTGATTATTTCACAAAGTTGCAGCAGCTTACACATTAAGCTAGTGCATTTACATAGTTCCAGCAACTAATATTTCAGCTTATAAATAATCCTACCCCCCATTGAACTTTGCATCTTCAAGTCCTTCACTTCCTCCTTGATCTTCATCAGCTCATGTTGCACTGCTTCTAAGCTCTGTTGGTTGGGGATATAATGTTGTTGTGCCATTTGGTTACATTTTCAGCAGCAACAATACATTTCTAACCTTTGGTTACATTTTCATCAGCAACAATACATAGAATATGCATATAAAAACTCCTACCCTCACCCCATTGAACTTTGCATCTTCAAGTCCTTCACTTCCTCCTTGATCTTCATCAGCTCATGTTGCACTACTTCTAAGCTCTGTTGGTTGGGGATATAATATTGTTGTGCCATTGGAATCTGTTGATTAGTTGTGGTTTTGCCCAATCTATCCGTCTATTGCAATGTAAGCATTTGTAGTACATTCTTCCGGATGAAGTGTTTTTTTCTTGAAACAATGACTTCAGCTTCTCTTCCACAATTGCATCTTCTACCTTCAGCAGCTGACCGAGTCTTGACTTGAGAGTAACTTGATGTGAAGTTGTAACATTATGAAAACTATAAAATGTCATTTTGTTTTTTTTTTGATTTGTAGGGTAGTCTAGTTTTATTAGTGTTGGGGTGTCTGGAGAAATACCCGTTACGGAGGGGTATCTGGTGAAAGTACCCGTTACAGGGGTATCTGGTGAAAGTACCCGTTACAGGGGTATCTGGTGAAACTAGCCATTTGAAACATGCAAGGGTATCTGGTGAAAGTAGTCGTTACAAATATGTGGGGGTATCTCATGAAAAATTGGATTAAGGGTAAAATGGGAAGAAATTGAAAAAGTTAACGGACGTTTACTGAGAAAATAGACGGAAGGATCTCGTATTAAAAACTACAATCTCAGGGGTTCTCATAGTAATTCTGAAAAGGTAGGGGTATTTGGTGAAATTCGGTCAAACCTCAGGGGCATCTCATGAAAATTCCCAAAAAGAAAAAAAGAACAGAAAGAGTAGAGAAGGAAGCCATCTAAAAACGGATTCATTGGAACACACATATTATCATGTCTTTCTTAGAACACAACATATTAACTAATTTTCAAAAGTTTCAGGGGCACGTACCCTCCCCATTGGCCTCCCTCTTATGTTCGCCGCTTTCATAATACCCATCAAAACTCAAGGAAATCTCTTGAGACTATTAGATATTAACCACAAACTTTTGCCAAAGAGGAAACAAAAACAAAGATACTCCCCTCTGCCAAAGGAGTTCATAAATCATTCTATGTCTAGCTTACATTATCTATTGAATTGGTTTTAGTTGATTGTTAGTTATCAGCTTAAGGCCTTGTTCGGTGGTTGACTTCAAATTTCGAGCCACATTAATGCAACATTAATGTCGACAGATTAAGCCCAACTTAATGTGGCATGGGAGCTTAGGTCGTTCGTGGTTGGCTTGTAATTTTGAAACGTTGAAACAATGAAGTACCACAAATGCCCCTTTGCTTCTTCAACCTCAGGCTTGCCATTGTCTTAACCCCACACCTGTTCCTGAACATAAACACCATCGTCGATCCACCACTCCCAAAAAACCAACATGCGCATCCCAAAACAAATCAACCAACAACCCATCAACAAAAACCGTTTGATTTCCACAAAAATTTCACTGCAACCTCTTCACTCTCACCACCATACTCTTGTCAACACTCAACTACAGCCCCTTATTAGCTATTGAAGTTAAGGTTTGGTTTCATAATCTTCTTCCCTCTTTTTTTTTTTTCGGGTTCGTGCAAACACATGAGTGTTCAATTTCACAAACAACAGTTAAGGGCAAATGGATAATAAGGTGAAGAAAGGAAAAACGAAGATAAGAGCTTAATTTTAAACACAACAATTCCAACCTCTACCATAAAGCTAAACCATCAATGATTTGTGTGAGGAAAAATCCCCCAAATCGTTCATCTGTCCAATCCACATTAAAGATAAGTAGATTAATGTCCAATTTTCCACGTTAATGGTGGAAATGGTACCATAATTACCACATAGTGAACAATTACGGTGTAAGTAGTTACATGATAACGTGGCATATTAAACAAACTACTTTTTGTTAAACATCAACACTAACTTCTAGAAGTAGTAGGTAGGAGGGAGGCCACCAGTGGCCATTATTAAATAATCAGCCTACGCATAGTTTAATAAGTTAGTGCAGAAGTAAAAATGTGTGAGTAGAGAAGCTTAGGTTGTGTACTTAGTTTGCTATAAATGGGTGTAGTAGAGATGAATAAAATCATCCCTTCAACAATCCAAACATACCTCCTCTATCCTGGGCAATTAAGTCCAACATTTGGTATTAGAGCCACACAATCTTTTGTAGCCAACGAGGTGGTATAGTTCTTACTCGCTCTGCAATTGAAAGCTTCAATTCTCCATAAAAAACAGTAACCGAAGTTTCACACACCTTAAGGTTTCAAATTCTCCCGTGCTGTTGTAAATTAGCCATTTCAGTCTCAATCACGTCATTTGTCCTGATCTAGGTGTTTGGTTGTATGAAGCAGCAACTCCCATATTTTTGGTATAAAAAAAATAGAAGAGAAGGGAGGAGTGAGTCTGGGTGAGAATAGGTCGAAGCAGCAAAGACGCTAGGGTGAAGGGGGAAGGAAGAAGAGATTACAAATGAAAGTAAAATCAGAGAGGGAGAGGGAGAGCGAGATATTTACTGGTGACAGTTAAAAAAAGCAAAAAAAGAAAAATCACCGTCAGCATAAGGTGGAGCAGTAGAGTATGTTGAGTGGTAGTCTTGTTCACGTGAGATCTGATTGATCAAAGTCAAATATATATATATATATATATATATGAAGGTTGCGTGAGTCAGTACTAATACAGTACTGTGTCAACACTTATTTCTTGATAAGTTGCATACAAAAAAAAGCGGATCAAGTCCGTCACAAAAAAAAGGGTCCAAATATACTCACTCACGTAAAAGTGTGTTGTGAGTAAAAAAAGAAAAAGAAAGGAAAATAGGCAAATATAATTGTGAGAGCAGAGCTGAATTGTCGTAAAAAAAGTGAGGAAAAGTGGTTGAGTATTTTATCAAACCTTTTAAGTTATGGCTGATTTTCAAGTGAGTAGTGGAATTAAAAAAGCTTAACAACTATAATTATAATTCTTGGTCTACATGCATAATGTCATATTTTCAAGGACAAGATTTGGGGAGGTTGTTTAATGGCACTGAAGTAAAGCCACTAAGGGGAGAAGACGCGCTACTGAAATGGAAGATTAAAATGGGTAAGCTATGCTCACTTTCAATCTGACTATTGAAGAAGAAATTCTCGAACACATTCGAGATGCGAACACTCCTAAGAAGCTTGGGACACACTTGTGAAGTTGTTCTCCAAAAAGAATGACACAAAGCTTCAACTCTTGGATAGTGAGCTGTTGTTAGTTATGTGCAACATGATATGACAGTCGCATAGTACTTTCACAAAGTGAAGTCATTATGCAGAGAAATTTCTGAGTTGGATCCGGAAGCTTGAATTGGTGATACCAGGATGAAAAGAATCATCATCCATGGTTTGAGACCTGAATTCAGGAGCTTATTTGTAACACCCCTACCGCTAATACCGTCATTACTGTACAAATACTTGCCTCCGCAGCGGATACTACATACTTAATGACGGTACAATGCCGTTAGTCACCCACGTGACTAACAAGGCGAGTTACAATACTACATACTATCGGTCTGATGAATTTGAACATACCGAGTACTCTACACAATACATTACTTTCCCTTGCATACCCAACCATAATTCAATTACAACTCCAATACAATACTATACCGAGTATACTACAATCCTTACATTACCGATACAGCTTAGACTTCCAAATTCGTAATACGTTACAAATACAATTCCTTTTACTCAACTACCCATGCTTATGTAGCAGTCCCCGTCCTACTCTCTCGAACGGTGGTCAGCTTCGAATACCTGCACACTAAAAACGTCCCCCTAGGGGGTCAGCTTACGCTGCATATGAAATTCGCATATACCGCGTGCTAACCGCGGTACGCCGACTACTTTGGGTCGGATATACATGGAGTTCATTTTACATGCATACATGCATACAATTACTACACAATACATTCAACAATAATTACATACACAACAAGGTTCAATATCTACTAAGGAAGACAATTCGATAGTCGACCGTTCGTATTAGTTACTTACTCATTGCTACTTCTTGTGTTGTTCGATATTCGTTACTCTACTCGTACCCGCTCCTTACTTGTTACTCATTTACTCTTACATACTCATCACTCCATGCTCATACCCTTACTCGTACACACTCCTTACTTCATACTCGTTACTATACTTGTGCATACTCACTGCTCAATACTCTGTACTTACTCATTCATACTCAATACTCAATACTACTCGTACATCATACTTACGCAATACTCAATACTCATTACTTGGGTCTCTGGGCGGAGTCATACACAAGACTCGCCACCGGGCCTACAATTCGAAGGCTATACACTTAGCTCCTCAAATATACAATTGTCCATTTCTACCGGACTACTCAAATTCCCAACACTCCTCTCATGGAGTATCTTACAATCTCATGGATTAGCCTAGAAGTATCTCTCTTGATAACCTCCACTAGCTTAGGGAATTACTACCGTCTAGTATTCTCAGGTTTAAGGGTTTCCCCAACGTATCGAATACTCTCATATTCGGGACATTACTTACATCAGTCGGGTCCTCTCATAGTGGGTCGACTAATGCTAAGGGGTTTAGAGATCCCTCATCATTCTTTACTACTCTCATGGTTCATGACTTGCACCAACATTAATTCCTCTAGTAGAGTTTGTTTATATACTTCCACTACTTATTGTTTGTGGATTATACATTTTGGTTCTCCTTCCGTTATCGAGAGGTTACTACTCCCGTGCACTCTTTCACATTCGAGTGAGTTCATTGGTTTTCATTAACATTATTGGTTTATAAGTTTAGTGCGTTGTTACGGTTCCATTAGTTCACAACATGACTCTTACTACGAGTCACTACACAAAGAGACTCATCTATGAGTCGGTCTGCGCACTAAGTGAGGCCACACAATCAATCAAGAAAGGTTAGCTCATACAACATACACAAGACATACAACGAAAGGCAATAAACCGTTTTCATTCTTTAGTCTTGATTAGCCGGCATACAGCACACAAATCAACGTAACTCGGTTAGTATACGGGGCATGAGAAAATCATACCTTTCACCGGAGTTAGCTTTACCATGTGTTCCCTTGTTCCTTGGTTCACACTTGTTCCACTGGTAATGTTTCAAACATTGTTATTAATGCTATACTCATACGGTACATCAATAACTACTACTCCTGTACTTACCACCCTTGTCCCGGTATACTTAGTTTCACATCATGTCAAACTATGTCCTTACTTCCCATTCATTTCCTACACTTGTTTACACTTCTTAGGACCTTTAAGTATCACCAAACAAGGCCTTAACAACTTCTAAAACCATTACCAATCAATTCCCCATGTTTAGAACCCTTAAAAACACTCTCTGCTGAATTCTGGGGGTGGTCCGGGACTTGGTCCGGACCCTAAGTCCCGGACCAATGCTTCTGTGTACGGCTAATTTTTTAGACCTGGTCCTGGACTTAAGTCCCGGACCAATTCCTGCATCCACTCTCGGGCCTTTTTGAAGCGGTCCGGGACTTGGTACATATCCTAAGTCCCGGACCCTGCTAAAAACTGCTATTAAGGTCATTTTTCAACCCCAAATCAACCCTAATCCACCTCCAATCATTCCATAATCTTTCCCATGTTTTGTACATAATTAAACACACTTAAACACTCACTAAACTCCTTAAATCCATGGTCCAATACCTACTCAACTTCTTGTTCAAATTCTACAATTTCCATTCTCATTTCTACAACTTGCACACTTGTGCATTTCTACACTTCTCTTTGCATTTTGCATCTTGTCCTAACTTCATTTTACCATTCCAATTCATTTCCAATCGACTACACTACCTATACCCAAGTCAAATCTCTATCTTCAAGATTACAAGCACTAACTCTTTCTCTTGTTTTTCCAATGCATTTCACATGCTATTTGCTACAGATTTTACACCCATTTATTCTCATCCTACAACTACCATTCCAAGGTTACTAAACATCTCTACCAACTCCAATACACACCTTGGTTCTCCCATTCACCAAGTCATTCTTAATGCACAATTCCTACTAAAATTTCGCCATAGTTCACCTACTTTCCTTACTTATCCACCATATCCTTTCTTATCCAATCATTCCTATTCTAGCCACACTCATACAAGGGTCCTACCAGCACTCAAAACAAACTCAATACATCAATACTCAATCAATCAACAATCCCAATACTCATACACACATTATTTGGCTCTAAGGCCTATAATCCACATACTTGCTCCCAAATTCTCAAACTTCCACAAACTACAATACTAATACAAGATTTGGGTTCTTTAAATTAGTTTACCCATTCCCATTACTATAATGCATTAAAATTTAACATTAGGAAGGAGCTCTTACCTTAAGCTCATATTTCCTTCTTCTTTTCCAATTCTCATCTTTCTCTCTTTCTTGCACACAAATCGGTCTCATTGGGGAATGGAGTTGCCAAACTCCATTCCCATCACCCATAGAACACAAAATAAGTGTAATTAACATACTAACCCTTAGATTAATACTAATTCATTGAAATGATTAAAAACAAAAATTTCTAGGGTTTACCTTTTAAAGCTTTTAAGAGAGGGTTTTAGCCCTTGGTTCAAGAAGGTGATCCCACCTCCATTGCAATGTTGGAATGATGCTCAAAGGAGAGGAGAAAAACAGAGCATTACAATGGGGAAAATCGGCTACAAAGAGAAATGGAGGAAGTAAGTTTTTCTTGGAGATTTTTACCTTGAATGAAAGAGGAGACTCCAAGCTTCGATTTGGTACCATTTTCTCTTCAAATGGGCGAAGCCCATGGAGATGAAGTTCATCATTTTGGATTTTGAAAAGAGAGAAAGGTAGGTCTTGGTGAGAGGAAGAAGAATATGTACTTATTTTCTCATTTAGAGCTTTATAATATGGCTTGAGCATGCAAGAGAAGAGGAGAAGCCATGGGAGCTTATTTGAGAGCTTCAAAATCGCCAATATAGAAGAGAGGAGGAGAGCTCACGGTGGAAAGAGAAGGAAGGGAATGGGAAAAATCAGAAAAGTGGAGGAGAGAGAGGGAGGAGTGAGGTGTATATTTGCTTTTTTTGCTTTTTGTTACTTTTTTACTTATTCTTTTGTCTTCTAGTGACTAGTACAAATAAAGAGGGGGGATGAAATCGTGACCCACACCTCTCACATGGGTTTTCTTATTTTTATTTGCAAGTGGGGGAAGTCATTTGGTTTTATTACATTAACACCCCACAAGTTCTCGTTTTTGTACCATTTACTTACCGGAGCCCGTTTTCCGAAATTTCTCGTTTATTTAATTTTAATGGATCTTAAGCTTACATTAATGTTAATTATAGTTATATAGTCAACCATAATTTTTACGGGTCTGTTTGACCACTTAAAATCACGTTTTTGGGTTTTCTCGAAAAACGCGCGCTAAAGCTCTATTAGCGTTTTAATACCTTATTTGGATCCGTTTTCTTCAGGAGTTGTTCCCATATATTATTTGGGTCTTATTAATCCCTAGGAATCCACATAATACGTTAACCGAGGTCTCATACCTCCTATGGTTATTTAACACTCATTTAGCGTTTTTCGCTTTTTAAGCGTTTCTTCATTTCTTTTGGATTTATTTTTCATACCAATATTATTTAGGCACTATTAGGCCCTTAAATAATATATTAGAATAATTTAATCACCATATTTAAGTTCGGGGTATTCCAATCTACCCCCCTTAAAGAACTTTGCCCTCAAAGTTGGTGAATCTAATATTGTTACTCGTATAAGTACTCTATGCTAAGGTTATGACCTCTACATATAACTTGTCAAACTCCAAGTGTCTGACTCGATGTATACTACACATCCAAACAGCATGTCACTGCATGCATAGCAATCAAAAATCTGTTACGTTACAAGCTATCCATGGGGTCCGTCCGCAGATAAATGAGGTACCATCCTCTCCCATGTCAAGCGATCCCTCAGGTACCGGTCACGTTTGAACACTTACGCTTTCTGGTTCACGGCCGTCATGACTTGAGCACTTACACTTTCTGGCTCTACAGTCCTTTGGTTCTGATCAAATTCATTTGCACATATAGAGATCCTCAGGCACTTACTCATACTTACTCATACTACTCATACTTACTTCGGGACTACGCTGCCCCAGTGCCTTTGAAAAATACAAAACACACACTGTCACCGCCGAACGCTGTAGTGGTTTCAAAACTAATCAACACTTCCACTGACTCAAAACTAGCTTCACCTCCTATGGTTTCGACCGGATACCCGTGCCTAGGCATGGAAGATCCACTAGCGCCCGTGGAAGCGGTTTCAAAACCGATTCTCATTCTCAAGTTTGAAGAAAACATTGTACCAAATTAGTTTTGGAAATTCATTTTGAAAACTGCATACATCTCCCAGATTCCATTTATGATGATTATACCTATTACTAGTGTTATTACATTGACCACTTAAGGGGAGCTTCCAGAGTCCTTCAACCCCAATGTGATCAGCATTGGTGTTGAATTATCCTTCCACCCCAATTTGTGGTCGGTTTCCCTTGATCGCTAGCAATCAAGTTCCACCCCCACCCCCCCCTTCATTCAAACAGACAAATCGTCAAACATTATTTCGTTTTCTATCTTTTTAATCTTGCTACTCATAATCACACACATACATTTTCCAATTTCTAGAATTCACTTACTCACCTACTAATCATCTCATCAATTATTACTACATCTTCTCCAACTACCATACTTAGGAAATTCATGGGTATAATATCCCATTAAATTACTATACTCTAATTTATACTCATAAAATACATCGTTTTATACCGATTTATACTCAGTACATACATCGGTTCCATACCGATTTATACTCCTCAAGTCTCCCATACATACTCATTCCTCATACTATTACCAATCGGGGTCCTCATTCTCCTGGAGTTTCTCTACTCCTTCCTTATTCTTATTTCCCAAATTACTACAATTACACGATGAGTGAATACAAATGTTTATGTAACATAAGTATCAATCATCAAAACAAATTCTTTTGCGCTATGCGCATTATAGTTTACGCACCTATCACGTAAAACGTACATTTCGCGGTTTTCGCTCTACCCCCCTTAAAAGGGATTTCACCCACGTAATCTACCATGTGTCAATGTTGAACATTGGTCGGAGGCATTCATCCGTCATGGAGTGGTTCAGCTCTCATGCGGTCTATTATACAATGTTCCTTGATCATGGGTCTTAACCGTATTACCGGTTAGTCCCTTTTATTCACTAGGTGTATTCCACTTAGAATTCTGGGTCAACTAGCTTCTGCTGCGCGACCCTGATAACTTGGGTTATTTGCCCTTCTCGTTATCCTTAACGTGTTACACATCATCTTTTTATTCCTCTTGTTGTGGGAATAAGGTTTATTCCATCTCGCGTGGTATTCTTTTACCGTGCTCGAACTCGATGAGTTTTAGATTTATAACCAGCTCTCTGGCAATCTATACACATGATGTTGTGTTTTTTAGTGATCGTTCACTTGGTTCCTCCGACTTATTGTCGGTTGAGGTTAAGTCACTACCTAGTTGTAGTGTTTCCTCTATTGTTAGTAGCTTCTGAATTATACCAGTTTCTCTGGTTCAGTACAAGTGCTCTTTACTTGTATGACCTTGCGTTTTCGATGCGTCAGTCCTTGTGACTTTCTTAAGTCTCCTTTCACTTTTATTCCAATGGGATTCACATCTTGTGATTGTTGGTGTGTTCCACACTCTTCGTGCTTCTTTGGCCTTAGGCCGCACAGTTTGTTTCTAAGCTTTTGCTTAACTGGCTTATGCCATGTTCGTTGGTGAAAGGAAGCATTTACCACGATTTACATTTTCTATATTCCTAGCTATCCCGCTAGATCATCAACTGTGCAAGAACAATACCAAAACACTCAGTCCTACAGAGTGCAGAGGCATAAACCCTTGACAGTAAGTCTCTCATGTGGAATAGGAATGAATATTACTTCTTTATGTGGTGCTTCGTTATTTGGTGCAGACTCCTGGCTTGTTGCCCGGTCTGTCTACCATCTTGTATTAACAATTTCCGTAGCATTGGGTGATTATCCACATACTCTAGTCGCCTGCTGCGCACCCTGTTCTTAGTGATTCTACAGTGTTAGTTGTCAACAGCTGCTGTTTAAGCTTATTTGACATCGCTTGGCAGTAATTACATGCTCAAGCTTCACTACATTAGTAGTTCTGAAAGGGATATATTTTCAGACATTTATTGGTGGTGTCCTCTTCCTTGGGATATATATATGTTCACCGCTCTTGCGGTACCACAATAACGAGGGGTATCTTTGCTCGTTAGTTATTAACCTTTATTGGTGTCGTCCTTGACCACTTTCCATATGGTTCACAATGGGTTTTGCAACCGTTGGTTGTATATGGTAATAGTTTTATGGCCTACTAGCCATATCGCCTAGAGCTCTGCTCATCATAGGCTATTTCCAAGTGGTTACTTCTCCGTAAGTCATCACTGGGTTTGGAGGTGATACTGGGCTCCATGATAAGATCGTCGCATCACGCTTCCGTTTGTTGGAGACCCTTTTGTATCTTAGTATTGATCGGTATGATCTATTAATTTAGGGTATCCCCCGTCAGGTGGGATCCCTTCGGTGTTCTAACCGAATATTCGTCCCAATTGTGGTGTCTTTATCACGACATTTCGTTCAACTGTGTTGACTTGATACCCTCTATGGATTGCTCATGGGTATTATTGATCATGCTATTGCATCTGGCTGACATTTATGAGTATGTGCAGTCTGTGATCCTACCTTGCGGTTCTGGATCTAAGTTATCCCCTTGAGGGTTATAAAGTCTCCCGTTCTTAGGGTAGACCATTGGTGTTTTTCCTTATGTTGCAACTGGTTTGATATTCTCTTTGATGGTGCATGGTATTTTTCGGTACCATATATGATCACCCTGTGTGTTTGTGGTAGTTGTTCTGGGAATTCCATCCCGTTCATTTAACACTGATGTGTTAATGTTAGACATTTGCCTTACAGTGTGTAGACTGGGTATTCCTTCCAGTTATCATGCTTTACTTCGATATCTTCTAGACATATCCAATGTCTTGTTCCGTTGTTAGTGCTTCTCGCACTTTAACTCTTAATCATCCTCCTGGAGTGAGTTCTTGACTCCTTAGCTTGTATGCTTATCTGAGTTCCCTTTTTGCTCGTTTGAGGTATCCAACTATTCTGGTTTGAATTTACTTATGGTCCGTAGAACGGAGTTGACTACTTCTCGTGTTTCGTACACTACATGTATACATACGTGGGGTACCATGTTGGTACGTTACCACTTACCTAACTATCTGTCAGGCCCGCAAGCTCCTTCGGAGTGCGGTCATCCCACATCCCATATTTGGGTACACTCGTAGTGCTCGTCCCACGCCTAGGTAAAGCATTCTATTGTCAACTCCTCTTGTATCATCCTATGATACTCACCGTAATTCCGTCTGTTTGGTTCTTAAAAATCCAAGGTTTAAAAGAAGGTTTTGTGGTTTTGAAAGAAAATTTGAGTTTTGAAATAATAGTTCAGTGTTAAAAGAAGTTCTTCATGGTGTTGCCATGTCTGAGGTCTTGACCAAGTCCAGTTTCTCGCTGACTGGTATGTTCTTAATACCATGGTCGGGCCGTTAGGCCTTTCCAAGGCTTCATTGTTCCAATCTCTTAGGATTAGTGATCCTATGTTTTACTTCATTCTTCATGGTGGTACCTTAGCAGGTACTTGTTGGTCATTAGAAGTCTTCTAACCGTCTTGTAGTTGTTGCACTTGCCCTGGGCAAGTGCGCGGGTAGGTTGTTTTTCGGTTAACGCATACCGGTTACGGTATCGTTTCCATTCATACTTGGTGGTCTTATTAGATCTTCTTTGGATCTTTTGACCTTGGTGGTCCATCTCCTGAGTTGTTTCTCAATGTTCTTGACATGATTGTTGTCAGTCCGGGTGTCTCACACCTTCATTGCGGTTAACGAGACTTGACTTATCCTTATGAACCACGTTGTGGTCCTATGGTGTATGTTCCATGAATACTTTCATTGTCATCTGTACTTTGTTGTTCGGTTATTACGGCCTCTTGGCATGTAGGTTTAGCGTTATTCCAACCTCGACTAATTCCTTAGTCGGTTTGTATACCGTTATTAGTATTATCAAACATTACAGTCCGTAGACTCCTCTGTCTCGGCTTGTTACTCCATCTTCCTCGCTTCGTTGCGCGGTTGTACTCCTCTTCTTGCTGGCTACTCATGGTTTTCGCGACTGCGAAGCACGTCGCCCCATGGAGCCATAAATTCCCTTATCCTGTGTCTAGGACCTCCGACTATGGTCATTGAATGCGGTTGTTGTTGTTCCAACAGGAACCGTCTTCGGGGCTTCCAGTTCTTGGACTCTACCGTATGAGAGGTTCTTTTTCTAGCGAGGTTTGTTTTTGCAACTGCCAGATCGGGTTTTACCCAAGTGTGAGAGGTCTTTCCATCTCTCTAGCGTTCTTTTCCATCTTAATACTGTGGGTTGCGGAGGGCGGGGTATGGTTGATGTAGGTTTCCGGTTCACGCGGAAGTTCCTAACTAGCGTACCTCACGCTAACACTCAACCTTAGCCCTAAGTCTCTAATTCCTAACTCGGTATTTTCCTAAACTCGGTATTTCATCCATCAGAGCGATACTTCGCTCTAATACCACTTTTTGTAACACCCCTACCGCTACTAATACCGTCATTACTGTACAATACTTACCTTCGTAGCGGACATTACATACTCAACGGCGGGTGTACAATGCCGTTAGTCACCCACGTGACTAACAAGGCGAGTTACAATCCTACATACTATCGGTCTGATGAATATGAACATACCGAGTACTCTACACAATACTACCCATTGCTACTCAAACCATAATTCAATTACAACTCCAATACAATACTATACCGAGTATACTACAATCCTTACATTACCGATACAGTTTAGACTTCCAAATTCGTAATACGTTACAAATACAATTCCTTTTACTCAACTACCCATGCTTATGTAGCAGTCCCCGTCCTACTCTCTCGAACGGTGGTCAGCTTCGAATACCTGCACACTAAAAACGGTCCCCCTAGGGGGTCAGCTTACGCTGCATATGAAATTCGCATATACCGCGTGCTAACCGCGGTACGCCGACTACTTTGGGTCGGATATACATGGAGTTCATTTTACATGCATACATGCATACAATTACTACACAATACATTCAACAATAATTACATACACATACAGGGTTCAATATCTACTAAGGAAGACAATTCGATAGTCGACCGTTCGTATTAGTTACTTACTCATTGCTACTTCGTGGTTGTTCGATATTCGTTACTCTACTCGTACCTGCTCCTTACTTGTTACTCATTACTTTACTCTTACATACTCATCACTCCATGCTCATACCCTTACTCGTACACACTCTTTACTCCATACTCGTTACTATACTTGTGCATACTCACTGCTCAATACTCTATACTTACTCATTCATACTCAATACTTACTCGTACATACTCATACTTACGCAATACTCAATACTCATTACTTGGGTCTCTGGGCGGAGTCATACACAAGACTCGCCACCGGGCCTACAATTCGAAGGCTATACACTTAGCTCCTCAAATATACAATTGTCCATTTCTACCGGACTACTCAAATTCCCAACACTCCTCTCATGGAGTATCTTACAATCTCATGGATTAGCCTAGAAGTATCTCTCTTGATAACCTCCACTAGCTTAGGGAATTACTACCGTCTAGTATTCTCAGGTTTAAGGGTTTCCCCAACGTATCGAATACTCTCATATTCGGGACATTACTTACATCAGTCGGGTCCTCTCATAGTGGGTCGACTAATTTGCTAAGGGGTTTAGAGATCCCTCATCATTCTTTACTACTCTCATGGTTCATGACTTGCACCAACATTAATTCCTCTAGTAGAGTTTGTTTATATACTTCCACTACTTATTGTTTGTGGATTATACATTTTGGTTCTCCTTCCGTTATCGAGAGGTTACTACTCCCGTGCACTCTTTCACATTCGAGTGAGTTCATTGGTTTTCATTAACATTATTGGTTTATAAGTTTAGTGCGTTGTTACGGTTCCATTAGTTCACAACATGACTCTTACTACGAGTCACTACACAAGGAGACTCATCTATGAGTCGGTCTGCGCACTAAGTGAGGCCACATAATCAATCAAGAAAGGTTAGCTCATACAAAATACAACAAGACATACAACGAAAGGCAATAGACCGTTTTCATGCTTTAGTCTTGATTAGCCGGCATACACACACAAATCAACGTAACTCGGTTAGCATACGGGGCATGAGAAAATCATACCTTTCACCGGAGTTAGCTTTACCATGTGTTCCCTTGTTCCTTGGTTCACACTTGTTCCACTGGTAATGTTTCAAACATTGTTATTAATGCTATACTCATACGGTACATCAATAACTACTACTCCCGTACTTACCCCGTTGTCCCGGTATACTTAGTTTCACTCATGTCAAACTATGTCCTTACTTCCCATTCATTTCCTACACTTGTTTACACTTCTTAGGACCTTTAAGTATCACAAAACAAGGCCTTAACAACTTCTAAAACCATTACCAATCAATTCCCCATGTTTAGAACCCTTAAAAACACTCTCTGCTGAATTCTGGGGGTGGTCCGGGACTTGGTCTAGACCCTAAGTCCCGGACCAATGCTTCTGTGTACTTTCGGCTGATTTTTAGACCTGGTCCTGGACTTGGTCCTGGACTTAAGTCCCGGACCAATTCCTGCATCCACTCTCGGGCCTTTTTTGAAGCGGTCCGGGACTTGGTACATATCCTAAGTCCCGGACCCTGCTAAAAACTGCTATTAAGGTCATTTTTCAACCTCAAATCAACCCTTAATCCACCTCCAATCATTCCATAATCTTTCCACATGTTTTGTACATAATTAAACACACTTAAACACTCACTAAAACTCCTTAAATCCATGGTCCAATACCTACTCAACTTCTTGTTCAAATTCTACAAATTTCCATCCTCATTTCGACAACTTGCACACTTGTGCATTTCTACACTTCTCTTTGCATTTTGCATCTTGTCCTAACTTCATTTTACCATTCCAATTCATTTCCAATCGACTACACTACCTATACCCAAGTCAAATCTCCATCTTCAAGATTACAAGCACTAACTCTTTCTCTTGTTTTTCCAATGCATTTCACATGCTATTTGCTACAGATTTTACACCCATTTATTCTCATCCTACAACTACCATTCCAAGGTTACTAAACATCTCTACCAACTCCAATACACACCTTGGTTCTCCCATTCACCAAGTCATTCTTAATGCACAATTCCTACTAAAATTTCGCCATAGTTCACCTACTTTCCCTACTTATCCACACATATCCTTTCTTATCCAAATCATTCCTATTCTAGCCACACTCATACAAGGGTCCTACCAGCACTCAAAACAAACTCAATACATCAATACTCCATCAATCAACAATCCCAATACTCATACACACATTATTTGGCTCTAAGGCCTATAATCCACATACTTGCTCCCAAATTCTCAAACTTCCACAAACTACAATACTAATACAAGATTTGGGTTCTTTAAATTAGTTTACCCATTCCCATTACTATAATGCATTAAAATTTAACATTAGGAAGGAGCTCTTACCTTAAGCTCATATTTCCTTCTTTCTTTTCCAATTCTCATCTTTCTCTCTTTCTTGCACAAATCGGTCTCATTGGGGAATGGAGTTGCCAAACTCCATTCCCATCACCCATAGAACACAAAATAAGTGTAATTAACATACTAACCCTTAGATTAATACTAATTCATTGAAATGATTAAAACAAAATTTCTAGGGTTTACCTTTTAAAGCTTTTAAGAGGGGTTTTAGCCCTTGGTTCAAGAAGGTGATCCCACCTCCATTGCAATGTTGGAATGATGCTCAAAGGAAAGAGAAAAAACAGAGCATTACAATGGGGAAAAATCGGCTACAAGAGAATGGAGAGGAATAGAGAGTCACCCCCCAAGGATCGCACGGAGGAACGAGTGAGTTTTTCTTGGAGATTTTACCTTGAATGAAAGAGGAGACTCCAAGCTTCAATTTGGTACCATTTTCTCTTCAAATGGGCAAAACCCATGGAGATGAAGTTCATCATTTTGGATTTTGAAAAGAGAGAAAGGTAGGTCTTGGTGAGAGGAAGAAGAATATGTACTTATTTTCTCATTTGGAGCTTTAATATGGCTTGAGCATGCAAGAGAAGAGGAGAAGCCATGGGAGCTTATTTGAGAGCTTCAAAATCGCCAATATAGAAGAGAGGAGGAGAGCTCACGGTGGAAAGAGAAGGAAGGGAATGGGAAAAATCAGAAAGTAGAGAGAGAGAGGGAGGTGAGGTGTATATTTGCTTTTTTTGCTTTTTGTTACTTTTTTACTTATTCTTTTGTCTTCTAGTGACTAGTAACAAAAAAGAGGGGGGATGAAATCGTGATCCACACCCTCTCACATGGGTTTTCTTATTTTTATTTGCAAGTGGGGGAAGTCATTTTGGTTTTATTACATTAACACCCCACAAGTTCTCGTTTTTGTACTATTTACTTACCGGAGCCCGTTTTCCCGAATTTTCTCGTTTATTTAATTTTAATGGTTCTTAAGCTTACATTAATGTTCAATTATAGTTATATAGTCAACCATAATTTTTACGGGTCTGTTTGACCACTTAAAATCACTTTTTGGGTTTTCTTGAAAAACGCGCGCTAAAGCTCTATTAGCGTTTTAATACCTTATTTGGATCGTTTTCTTCAGGAGTTGTTCGCATATATTATTTGGGTCTTATTAAGCCCTAGGAATCCACATAATACGCTAACCGAGGTCTCATACCTCCTATGGTTATTTAACGCTCATTTAGCATTTTTCGCTTTTTAAGCGTTTCTTCATTTCTTTTGGATTTATTTTTCCTTACCAAAATTACTTAGGCACTATTAGGCCCTTAAATACTATATTAGAATAATTTAATCACCATATTTAAGTTCGGGGTATTTCATTATTGCTGCTACACAAGGTTGGCAAGTACAACCATCACTTGTGGAATTCGAAAACTTGCTAGCTAGTCAAGAAGCGTTGGCTAAGCAAATGGGAGGAGTCTCGTTCAAGACAGAGGAAGAGGCACTCTATGCTAAGAAAGACAAATGGAATTCCAAATAGAGAGTTGAAGATGGATCCAGACAGAATAGCCATGAAGAGAGGAGTTGTCAAGGCAAGTGGAGTGATCGAACAAAAGCGCGAGCAGATTGGAACAACTATGATAATAGTCAAAAGTTTGAAGAAAAGTGTTACAATTGTAACAAGAAAGGTCATATGGCAAAAGATTGTTGGTCAAGGAAGAAGAGGATTGAGAACAATGTTGGTACATCAAGGAATGAAGATGAATGGGACACTTATGCTCTCTCGGGTGTAGAAAAAGAGGAGCTTGCTCTTGAGGATGTTGATGCACTCTTTACAGTAGATGAGGAGGAGCTTTCCTTTTGGGACGTTGGTGCACTCTCTACAGAGACAATGAGGAGCTTGCCCATATAGCAACAACGTGAAAGAGATGGTTTGAAGTTTTTCCATATAAAAGCTACATGTGTATGATAAGTGTCCAAATGAGCATGATTTATAGGTGTATTTCATATATTATATTAGCACTTTTTCTTGCTCATTTCTCCACTTCGGTTAGATTTTCCTCTAGTTTATGTTTTATTGTTATCTCACAAATTTATTGTTTAAACATGAGGAAAACCAATCTGGGAGTAAAGTAGACGAAGAGACGAACGCATAGACGCAAACGGCTCAGAAAACGGAGTCCAAACGAAGAATCTAGAGCCGGTCAAAGTTCATAGAAGAAAATAAGTCAAACACATGCAACCGCATGGACTTAGGCGGACGTGAGTGAGTTAACAAGGCGGACGTGAGTGAGTTAACAAGGCGGACGTGAGTGAGTTAACAAGGCGGACAAGAGATGGGGAGACCGCGGGCGAGAGAGTATGAGACGTCCGCATGAAATGAGGCGGACGCCCACGCGGACAAGAGATGGAGAGACCGCGGGCGAGAGACAGAGACGTCCGCATGGTTTCAGGCGGACAGGGAAGCGGACAGCAAGGCGGACGTGACTAAAAATCAACGCGCGCCAGTTTTCTTCTTCGCCCGTCGACATTGCTTCTGCCATATCCATCTACTCCGCACCGCCTACCTTAATTCTCTCACGCGTCTTCAGCTCTGTCCCCTGCAATTAATGAGCAATCAATGCTCTTCCACTCCAGATCTGCATCTTCCCTTCCTCTATATAAACATACTGCACCTTCAACCAAATACACACGTTCCACCCCCAAAACTCAACACTCCAAATTTCTCATTTCATATACAGAAATCTTACGTACGCTCCCATTCTTCTTTCTCTTCATTTTCTCCATTCTCCATCCACGCATCTCGTATTATTATTACGTCCAACCTCTGTCTGACTTATTACTAGTTAATATGTCAGGCTAAGGAGGATTTACTCCGGGTGAAGGTTTAATTATGGTTTGTTTAGTTGTGTAATTTATATTTCTACCGGTTAAAATAAATACAGTTTGTTACGATTAAAGTTTATCTCTCACCTTTTTAATAAATTTCGTCGATTTATTAAAATACTTTACAAAGTCTATTTTGATCAGACCGGTGATAAATAGGCAGGTTAATTAAGCCGTAAATCTGGAGAAAGCTTATTATGATTTAATAAGTTAATATTTTCAGATGCAAATATAATTCCTCGCACATAATGTCTGTTTATTTATATTTTGCTCGAACCTGGATTAGACCGAGCATTTTCTGGTAAACGAGTTCTTAAGAGTCTATGACTTAGTCCTTAGGATAATAACAGGAATTTTGCCAACTATATAAATAAACCGGTAGAGATAGCATAATTAATCAGATCATATTAACCTGAACCCGGAGTTCCGTTTAATTTATCATAATTCACCTAATTAATCTGTCATTTACTTTTCAGAAACAAGTCAATTAATTCCCCCTTTTTTGTGACACGCTTAGGTACTAAATAATTCACCTTAGTCCCACGGTTCGATATCCGGTCGCTTACACTTTACTATACTACCACGACCGGGATTTGTTTGCAGCCCGACGTTTATTTTGAGTTTTAATTTCTTTTCTTTTATTTTAATTTCACCAGTTCTAACCACTCACGATAACAGTCTGCAAAATGGCGCCGTTGCCGGGGACTTGATTTATTCTAGTCCCTAAGCCCCGGATAATTCACCTGTTATATTATAATAATCTGTTAATATTAATTGGATACCTGACTTCGGACTTCTGACTTTGGACATCTAATTACTAACTCTTTATATTATTGTCATTTAATTTCCATTGTCCTTAACATTTAATTTCCATTGTCCTTCAATTTCCAGTATACTAACTTATAATTTCCAGTATACTAACTACTAACTTTAATTTTCTGTCATTTCTTTCCATTGTCATTTCAATTTTCTGTCATTTCTTTTCATTGTCTCTAACTACTAACTTATAATTTCTGTCAACTAATTCCTAACATTTTTATTTATTTTAACACATTACCAGTTTCTTTTCTCTGTTTTGAGTGGTGAATGCCTTTTACCAGGTCAAACAGCCTCCCAGAAAATATTAATAATCACACGGTTGGTTACAATCCAGAGATCGAGAGAACCTTTCTGCGCACCCTAAGGCAGAGACGAACTCAACAAAACATTACCACCACAGTGATAGAATCTGACCCGGAAGCTGACATGGCATCTACACCAACGACAGTTCGAAATATAAACAGGCCGTCTAACCAAGGACAACAGCCTGCTATCATCCTTCCTCACCTTAGCCCATCCGAATACGATGAGTGGCAGAAGCTGAAGCCATATCATCAAATCAGATGTGTAAAGGAGCTGGGTATGTTTGATGGTTCCAGTCCAGACGAAGCCCTGTTACATGTTACAAAGTTCTTGCAACATGCCAACAGTCTTACTGCGACCGACGCAGTACTCCAGTATGCAAGACTGTCATTATTCCCTCACAGCCTGACGGGAAGTGCGAGCAAGTGGTATCATAGCCTGACACCAAGTACCATTGGTACTTGGGATGACATGGCCACCAAGTTCTATGACAAATTCCTACCCCCGAGCCGAACGTTGGAGATGATTGCTGAAATCTATAATTTCAAGCAACCAGGGTCGGAGAATATTTATGAAACTTGGGACCGTTTCAAAGGTCTACTACTTACTTGTCCTCACCATGGTCTGACGAAAGAACAAGTATCACAATTGTTCTACAAAGGCTTGATCGGTCCGTGCAGAACAATGGTACTGTCCTCGTTAGGGGCTGACATTCTGAAAAAGCCAGGAGCACAATTTCTGAATAGCATGGAGTCTCTTTGTGAAGAAATCAGAGACTGGGCCTCCGGTGGATCAAGGAGCGGTACTCCAGGTTTATACCATGTTGGGGAAAGTGATAACAAGTTCGACCAACTGATGAAAAGCCATGAGCAACTCATGGAAAGCAATGCTCAGCAGGCAACAAAAGTCAGTACTCTGCAAAAAGTGGTTGAGCAGATGGCTATGAATTCTTACCCCCAGCAAGCTAAGTCGATGATTTCCCGATCATCTACAACCCCTCCAGGCTATGCACCTCTGTCCCAATCATCTCCTGTTATTTCTTGTACACAATGTGGTGGGCCTCATGACTACGAACAATGCCCCCAACTACAAGAATTAAAAGCTGCAGAGGAGGCAAACTATCTCACCAACAATTCAGGATACAGACAACCTTGGCAACGTAACATGCAATCCAACCTTCGCTACTCAAACACCGACAATATCCAAAACCCACATACACTTCAACCATCTCGAAATTACAGACCTCAGTCCAATTTCCAAGGAGGCCAAAGGCAATATCAACAACAGCCTTATGACAATGAAGCTTCTTCGAGTCGACCAACTCAACCTCCTTCGAATCCTGAGTCTGAAATGTCTCAAATGCAAGAGATGTTTAAAGCTATGATGGGTAAGTCCCGAGATACGAAAGAAGAGGTCGCAGCTCTGCGCAAAGACCAAAAAGCCTTGCAATCTCAGATTCAACAGTTACTCACCCAACAAAGACCACCTGGTCAATTCCCTTCACAGACAAACCCTAATCCAAGAGAACAAGCAAATTCAATCCTTATAGAAGATGGCACATTCCAATCAACAAACTTGTGGGCAGTCTCCTTAAGGAGTGGAAGGGAACTTGCTACCAGAAAAGGAAAAGAAAAAGAAAATCATGAAGAGGCCTACATCAATGATGAAGACACAACCAATTCAGCCTCACCTCCCTCAGAAATCCAAGTTCCTACTCCTGAAACTCCACCTCCATCTTGAGTTACCATCGACATTCCATCCTCATCTCCTAAAAACAGTGAACTCCCATTTCCCAACAGAATGAAAAAGAAACACCTAGATGAGCAGTTCTCCAAATTCTTGAGCATTTTCAAGAAACTGACCCTCGACATACCTCTTATTGATGCTTTGCAAGAGATGCCTAACTACGCCAAATTTCTTAAGGATCTCTTAACAAAGAAGAAAAAGAAACCTGGAAAAGAAACAGTCACTACAAGAAAAGGGCATTTCGCTACCGACAGAATTGATAGCAATAATAGAGAAATTGGTAGCCAAATAGAACGGGCTACCGCTTTTGTTCATTTGCTACCGGAATTGACGGTGGGTAAACCCCTGGTGGCGAAACTTAATTACGCTACCGTTCTCAGCTTCGGTAGCAATTTTGCTGCCACATCGCCACTGTTTTCATCCGGTAGCAATATTACTACGATATTGTGTGGTTGCTGAAATAATTTTGCTACCAACATATTCAGTAGCATATTCAGGATTCTGCTACCAAAAAGTGTAGTAGCATATGTCGTTTTCGCCACCAACAATCGCGGTCGGTACCGGTTTTGCCACCAACTCTACAGTAGCATTTTCACAATGTGCTACCAACGAAAGCGGTAGCGATCTCCGTTTCAGCTACCAGCGGTAGTGGTTGCCTTTATGTTTCGGCTACCAGAACCTATGGTAGCTTTTTTTCATTTTTGCAACTAGCAGCCGTGGTATCGGTTTTCTTAGTTTGGCTACTGTCTTCAGCGGTGGCACTCTCATATATTGCTACCACTCTAATTGGGAGCATGTATCCATTTGCCACCGTCTCTAGTGGTAGCATTTTTATTTTTTGCTACCTGTTACAATTTCGATGATTCTATTGGCTTTGCTACTACTAAATCATAATCAGTAATTAATTACCACTATTTTAGTATCAAATAATCATTTCCAACAACATGTTGTAAATTATTTTCCATTACTATTGTGTCGTAGCAACCACCTTTGTTTCCATATATGTATTACAATTATTTATAATTGGTTACATTTTCGAAATTCATAATTTACAAATAAAAAAAGAAAGATTAAATAGTTTCTGACAATAAACTAAACAAGAATGCAGTATATAACATAATTACGTTCGAATTTTAGATAAACAAGTACCATACACAATCTTAATCACCAAACTAAAGCTAACTAAAATATTAATATGCGAAGCACTACCATAGTGTTTCAGAATGATACCAATTGTAAATGTAAATACTACGAAACTTGAAGTCTGACAAATGATAAAATAAAAGTAGAGTGTTTAAGATGTAAATTTAAGTGGCCATGAAAGCACCAGTAGCTCCGTTTGAAGGGTCATCCGGGTCAGGAGATTGCGTAGGTGTGAAAACACTACAATTTTGATGCATTTGAGAGAATGCTGCAAATTGCTTGTTCATCAGCATAATTTGTTCTTTATGCTCCTGAAATTGCTTCTCCAACTCACTTGTTTTACTTGTCTGATCCTCCAACAACTTAGTTACTCTTTTCGTTTCTTGCCTTTGTTGGGGTTGCTCTTCCAAGATAGCTACAACTGAAGGGGAATAAGATGTTGAAGAAGCGGATTTGCCTGATGTCTTCTTAAAATACAAGTCAGCACTTGCTCCTAACCCCGGTACTGTTCCTTTTTTTCGACCTCCTAAACCTCATAATAGACTTCGTTAGGATTTTTGTCGATGCTTTGTGACTTATACAACTGTTGACGCTCTTCAAACTTCTCCTACAGTACAGTGTCATAAACAGAAGAAATATTTAACCATGAGACTCCGGTCACACTATAAACTTAATACATGTAGCAAATTTATTAACAACCATAAGAGACAATCATTGTTTCTTAAAGAATTGAGTACAATCTGAATGCAATATTAGTTAGCAAATAGTTACCATAGTCTTTTGCCTTGTCACCGCAATAAACAATTTCTCTTCAGTGTCTTTTTACTATGCACCCGAGCATAGAGTTCAGCGGCACTCGGGAGAACCCCATTATTTTCTCTAGCCTATAAAATTAAATTTATAGAATGACAATTTAATTTGAAACAATTCACAATTAACAAAATATTAAACAAGATTAAATAGCATATGAATTACCATACGTTCAGCCAAGTCCTTGAAAGAAATAGAACCCATACAGTGTCCAGGTTGGATCACATCACCTTGACATCCTGACCTCTTGTTACTCTTTGATCGTTCAGATCTTTCTTTAAATTTCGGATCCAAAGCCTTTTGTTTCAGTCTTTTAAAAATTTCCATTGACATCCATTTAGGAGGATTGTCATCCCTCCTTCGTTGGGTCTTATATCTCATGTCCTTCATCGATCGATTCGCTGCTGATTCTGCAAACCCCAAACGAGCTTCTTCTTCAATCGTAGGATCCCACATATATTTTTCCTACAACGCATTGTTTGCAATCAACATTCAAAATGAAATAAACGATTACAATGTTGCTTTTAATAAGTATGAATTATATAAAATTGATTATCTTTTGATTAGTACATTACTACTCTTTCCTATTTTTCTAACACGCAAATTAAGAGTGGTACAAAAACAAATTTAGGGGCGTGAGATCTAAATATTTGATTTTTAAATAAATTTGAATGTTACATAAATTACCTTGAATGCACGAAACCATTGATCCTTGACATGTTGCGGAGTCTCAGACCAACAAAACCAAGGATCATTAAATGTCTCTTGATTACATTTGACACTTGCCGTGAAACTGTGGAGTGCTTAAACCTGGATCACATAGTGAATATAAGTGATATAGAATGGAAAACATGGATTTAAATATGTTAATAAACCGTTAATATGGATTAATTCAATAATGAAAAATCTAAACTACAATATTAGGATCAACAACATTCACTTGTTTTGCGTACAATTTGTTAAATTATAAACACATTCAATAAAAAAATTGCGCATATATAAAAATACTATCAAATAACCTACAATCAATAACAATAGGATGATTGAAACGACAATCTAATATTTTAATTAAAAAATCAATAATTTTATTTATTTTACCACATCCCTTTAGGGTCCAGCCGTGGTTTCGCCGAACAAGAACCATGATGGACATGTTTCAGTGGGTGTTTCTTCCTGCGTTTCGTCGTCATCATCATTGTGTGTCTCATCAGAGTCGTACGGTAGTTGAGAATCGAAAGAATGAATAGTTGATGGAGGTTCATTGCATTCAAATAAAACTCTTTTCCCATTATTTCTGGAGTACACAACAACATTAGTTGTACGACTGTCAATGCCTTCACCAACAGATTGGCTTCCACCAGCACCGTCTTCTCCAAATTAGGTTGAATGGTGTGATGAATGGTTTCCCTACCAATTGAGCTTCGCACACTCCAACTTCCTCTACCCTGGCTCTTCCTCTACCGGTACTTGTGTTCGATGCCATTGCAGTATCGTTTCAATGTTGACAGCAATAAAATTGAAGAGAGGGATTACTAGGCATGGAGATGGTAATTATATCTTGAATGGTGTGTTGAATGGTTGAACCCCTAAATAATTTATCATCGATTAATATGGATACCAAAAATTGAAGTGCGTACAACCGCAGTTTGATAGTCGTGAGTGATGGATGAGAACGTGAAATGAAGATGGGAAGACACGTTCAAAAATAAATAAACATCATAATAATTAATATATACAAAATATTTTATAGTTAAAAAAAATCACAAGACTAACATGTTAGTTGATAAATAATTTTAATATAATAATTTTCTAATTAATGGTTTGGAATTTAAAAAAATGAATTTTTTAAATATTAACTTATAACAAAATCTATCATTCTACCGTATTTTTGGAAACAACCGTAAGATGATAAGTAACACATTATTTGTCAAAGTTTATTTATTCAAAAGAAATATTATTTAATATGCATTTAGTAATTATGTGGTTTTCTTGATTTCAACCGTAAGATGAAAATTTTGTCTTAAGGATGCATCATAAGTCATTATACCAGTTTCCTACAATTGCTGCAGCTCTTCAATTAACGGTTGCATGTACACATCTAGGTTTCCTTTGGGGTTCTTTGGTCCTGGAATTATTAGCGATAAGAACATAAAAGGCTTCTTCATACACAACTCAGGGGGCAAGTTGTAAGGAGTTAGAATCACTGGCCAGCATGAATAATTACCACCGAACTTCCCAAACGGGCTAAATCCATCTGTACACATACCTAGTCTTACGTTACGAGGCTCCTGCAAAAATTGTTGATACACATTATTAAATGTTTCCATGCCTTTCCATCAGACGGATGAGCCATTTTACCATTAACACGTTGGTTCTTTGCGTGCCACCTCATTTGTTCAGCTAATTCTTCGTGGCGTAAAGTCTTTGCAACCTTGGTGTGATAGGGAAATAGGTTAACACGTGCACTGCTACAGGTTTCCCCTTGTTGTTTCTCTTATATCTATCTTTACCATACTTTCGGCATCGGTCCAAACTTGAGTCCTCTTTCCAAAATAACATATGGCCATCAGGGCATGCATGGATCTTTTGATGAGGCAGTTCGAGCCCTTTAAGAAGCTTTTTGGTATCATAGAATGTCCTTTTCATCAAATTTGCCTCAGGTATTGCATCTTGTAGCAATGAAGCAAAACCATCAACACACCTGTGGGATAAGTTATGTTCACATTTTAAGTTGACAATTCTTGAAGCTGCCTCCAAAACTGACATTTTACTCCCTTCGTACAAGGGTTCCTCTGCCGATCTCAATAATTCAAAGAATTTTTTTGTTTGAAGGTCAGGGTGTTCTTCAGTTGCATCCACCCTTTCATTATGAATGTCATAATCCACCGTTTCACCCATAGCATCAATGACCATATCCCGATATGAGTTTTCCTCAACTGTTGGAGATGGAGGAGGTAGTAAACCAACATAGTAATCTTCATACGAAACTGATTAAAATAATTATCGATGAAACCTCTTCTGTATAGATGTAATGTTACAGTGTCTGTATCATGTAGCTCGTAGTGATTGCATATAACACATGGACATCTTATCTTGCCTGAATCCTTGTAGTCTCATGCTTTTTAGCAAATGCAATAAACTCGTCAACCCCTTTTAGGAACTCTGGTGTGAGTCTCAAACCATCCAACCTGCGATGCATCCAGTGTCCATCGGAATTCATCGTGTATGTTTCACCTAAATGACACCCTGGGTTCAGGCGACATAAAAAACTTCAAGTTAATATGGTGCATACATAATAATTATGATGCACAAGCTACGACATAGTTGCAAAACAAGAACATAATTTTTTTTTTAACAGAAGTAGTGCAGAATTACACTAGACCAAATAAAATAAACATTGGTCCCTAATGTACATGTAGTACATGAAAAATATTTGAGTCTGGAGTTTGTAAAAACACTAGCACCTGGAAGCCTCGGTCTACAAATTTGTTGCTCAAAAGTTAGAATGGTGTAATTGAGATACATACTGTTACTTGTGGTTTTTAGTCATACGTGGTTACTTAATTATTTGTAGGGAATAGGACTCAATCTGTAGTTCATCCCTAATTACAAATCATTGTTCAGAACAGATTTCAGGCACATTAATTGAAAACCTCCGTATGATCAGATGAAAAAAAACATATTCTAATGACTGCAAAAACCATAAATGAACCACTTTTATCCATCCACTACACGCATAGAAATAGTAAGATTAACTCACCTAATGGTATATCTTGCTCGACTCCAAGTAAAAACCTGCACGGTTAAGTTTGACATTTTATGGCTGTCATTCCGGTCGTTTGAATCATACTACAGGCGGTGTCGTGTCCCCAAGCAATGAAAGATTATGAACTTCGAAATCCAAGTTGTTGCAACAATTAACAAAAAAATAAGTTGTTCATGAGATTAAATCACTCAACTACAAATCTATTTTCCTCACAACTAACCCCGCATGTAGATATAATTTGTTGTTCATTTCCTTAATTTTAGGAAAATGGACTTTTTTTTCAACAATATCTATCACATGGTTCTAATTTATATGTATACTTAGTAGTTTGAGAAAAAAAGGCAGACTATATACATACATTTATTTTAGATAATTTATAAACATATATACCGACTACTTTGTCTCCATGTTTATAAATGGGTTTATATTTTAAATTTTATACTAATCAGTAATCACACATTTCTATTATGTACATGAAGAACGGTGTATGTTTTATTTTGGTTTCTTTCAAATATATTTACCGTTGAAATTCTCATTTATGTTTCAAATCTCACAAGTAAACCGAAATTGACATTTACGTTTCAAATCTTAAAAGTATAACTGTGTAATTTGAACATGTTGTATTTCATTCAACTGCATAGTTAAAATACAGAATAACACAATGCCTACCCAATTTATGAGAAAAAAATACGTATGTAATTCATTTTATGTTACATGACTTGGAAATTTTTATCTTTACTTATAAATTGTTTTAACAATTCAATATACAAAAAATCCCTTCAATTCAGAAAGCAAGTCATTCTTGATTTTTTTTTTCTCAATTTTACGAAGAAAAATATTATATACATCCTAATTTCCTTCCTCTCAAGATGAATTAACTATATACATATAATAATAATCCCTAAAAATTGTGATTCTCAACTACAATTAACAAATATGATATGACTTGTTCTTTTTAATTTTAAAACAATATTTCACTCAAATTAAACATGCAGTTCACATTTTAAACCACAATTTCAATTTTAGATCCTCTACATGAGCGCATTTTTATTCAATCAATTTATTTTGAGTGGAATTATTCGATGGATGGCATGTACATATCGACTATTTTTTAAAATTATATTCCTAGTACAAATATTGTATTTTACATTTCAATTTATTACCCATTACCTATGAATATTTTGAGATTAGTAAGAAAAAGGAAAATGTATGGAGTATGTGTTTCCATTTTTAAATCAACTTTTACAAAATTCAACTAATTAGTAGCAGCGTTTAACATGGTAGTGTCATAGGTACTGCTAAAAAATATTTGCCACAATTGTCCAAATTATAGCACAATAGCAACAATGATTGAATTAACATCAACTATTAATAACAATTTCATAATTTAGCTATCAAACGTTATCAAAATTTAAATAATTCTTACCAACTGATAAGTATAAAACATTTACCTACTAGTAGCGGATTTAACGTAGTAGCAAGTTAGCTACTGTTTGATATTTGTGGCTACAGTCGTCCACATAGTAGCACAATAGCAACCACATTTGGATTAGCGTCAATAGTCAGTTGCAATTTTAGACTTCAGTAACCGATGATGGTAGCAAACTTATTCTTACTCCAATAACCAAGACGTAGGAAAATGTAGCTATTACTAATTTTAGCAATTTTACGAAACAATAACAATTAGTTACCACACAAATTTTGTGCAACCAGTCATACATAGTAGCACAATTACAACCAAGAATTTAATAGCATACAAAATCAGTAGCCTTTTGACTAAAAAACTACCGATTTAAGTGTGGTTGCAATTTTGCTTACAGGTTGATTATTTGTAGCTACTGTCGCCCATATAGTAGCACAATAGCAACCACGTTCAGATTAACATCAACTGCCGGTAGCAATTTCATACTTTAGCTACCGCAGTTGGTAGCAAAGTTGCGTTTACTCCACAACCTAGATGGCGGAATACATAGCTACTATCAACGGTAGCAATTTTATTTTTACAGTAGCAATATAGCTGCCATATAATATTTTTTTGCAACCAGCCATAACATGGTAGCACAATTGCAACCAAGAATTTATTAGCATACCAAATCAGTAGCCTTTTGACTAAAAAACTACCGATTTAAGTGCGGTTGCAATTTTGCTCACCGGTAGATAGTAGCGCAATGACAACCACGTTTGAATAGCATCAACTGCAAGTAGCAGTTTCAGACTTTAGCTACCGATTTGGTAGCAAAATTATTTTTACACTAACAATAAAGATGGAGGAATGTATAGCTATTGTTGACGGTAGCAATTTTATGTGACAGTAGCAATATAGCTACCATAAAAATTTTTTGCAACCAGGCATAGCATGGTAGCACAATTGCAACCAAAAATTTATTAGCATACAAAATTAGTAGCCTTTTGAATAAATCACTACCGATTTGAGTACAGTAGCAATTTTGCGGTAGCGAAATGCCCTTTTTCTTGTAGTGAGTGCACCCACGGAGGAATGCTCAGCTGCCCTTCTTCGAGCATCCCTCCCAAACAAACAGATCCGGGAAATCCCGTAATCCCGTGTTTTTAGGAGGAGTGGACTGTGGAAGCGGTTTATGCGACCTGGGAGCCAGCATTAATATCATGCCCTACGCCACCTTCTTGAAAGTAAAAAGGAGGAGAAATGCAACTGGTTCCTTTCAAACTCCAACTAGGAGACAGATCAGAGATCAAGCCCAGGGAATAGTCCGAGATCTGGTAGTTGGAGTTTCTCGCTTTATCTTTCCAGCTGACTTCGTCATTCTAGAAATGGATGACGATGTTGAGGTTCCCCTGATTCTGGGTCGACCTTCTGAGTACTGCCAAAGCCATCATGACGTCCACGATGGGAAAAATCACTCTGCGGTACGAGGACGAAACGATCGAATTCGACATGCAGAAATGATGAAGAAGAGTTCTAACTTTTCTCCTCATGCTAAGACAGTGGGATTAACAGATGATGAGGAGGAGGAAGGCGATTTTTCTACAGATGAGGACATGTATTCCCTATCTTCCATCCGAAGGTGAAGCTGAACCACTAGAGCAAGTATTATTTACTTCTCTAGAAGAAAAGGTGGAGGATCCGGAAGTTAACGCCATGCTGGCGTATGTAGAAAAAGGAAAGACTGGTTATCAAGCCTACCGGCCACCAATCGAAACACTCGACAGAAAACCTCAAAATCAGTTCCATCAATAGAACAACCACCAGAGCTCGAGCTTAAAGAGCTACTTCTAAACTCAAGTATGCCTTTTTAGCTGAAAATGACCATTTGCCTGTCATTATTTCCTCTTCTCTGAATTCCGGGGAGAAACGAGGCTACTCGAAGTGCTAAAGAAGTATAAGACGGCAATCGGGTGGGACTATTGCTGACATCAAAGGAATTGATCCCTCCTACTGCACGCAATCATCTATATGGAGGACAATTACAAAAACTGTCAGGCAACCTCAACGTCGGCTAAACCCTAACCTAAAGGAGGTAGTTAAAAAGGAGGTTCTGAACTCCTAGATGCAAACATCCTTTATCCTATTTCTGACAGTCCATGGGTAAGCCGGTACAAGTTGTCCCGAAGAAGGGGGGCATCGAGGCAGTTGTGAATGATAAGGGAGAGGCTATCCCTCAAAGAAAGATCACAGGTTGGCGCATGTGTATTGACTATCGGCGCTTAAACTTGGCAACCAGGAAGGATCATTTCCCTCTCCCCTTTATCGATCAGATGTTGGAGCGACTAGCAGGGCAAGAGTACTACTGCTTTTTAGATGGGTTCTCAGGGTATTCCAAATACCAATCGCACAGAGGACCAGGATAAGACAACCTTCACTTGTCCATACGGTACCTTTGCATACAGACGAATGCCCTTCGGTCTATGTAATGCCCCTGCTACCTTCCAGAGATGCATGCAAGCAATATTCGCTGATTTCATCGAACAGAGCATAAAAGTCTTTATGGATGACTTCTCGGTCTATGGCTCTAGTTTTGATAAATGCTTGGCGCAACTTGATTTGATCCTAGGACGTCGGTGTGAGGATACAAATCTCGTTTTGAACTGGGAAAAATGTCATTTTATGGTCAAGGACGGGATTGTCCTTGGACATAAAATATCAGCTGAAGGGATAGAGGTGGATAAAGCCAAGGTAGAGGTTATCGAGAAATTACCAGCACCAACTACTGTTAAAGATATTCGAGCGTTTCTCGGGCATGCAGGATTCTATCGGTGGTTTATACAAGACTTCTCAAAAATCAGTAAACCATTGACCGACCTGCTACAAAAAGATGCCCCGTTTCATTTCGATGAAAGGTGTTCAGCTGCTTTCAAAACTATAACACAAAAATTGGTATCAGCACCTGTTGTCATACCACCCGACTGGTCTCTTCCGTTTGAGATCATGTGTGATGCAAGTGACTACGCAGTGGGGGCAGCTCTATGCCAAAAAAAGAGAAAATTTTGAGAGTGATTGCTTATGCCAGCAGGACACTAAACGACGCCCAGAAAAACTATACGACCACTGAAAAAGAACTTCTGGCTATAGTATTCTCCCTTGATAAGTTCAGGTCGTACTTATGGGGAAGCAAAGTCATAGTGCACACAGACCACTCCGCTCTCAAATACCTATTTGCAAAACAAGAAGCCAAGCCTCGCTTATTGCGCTGGATTCTCTACTGCAAGAGTTTGACATCGAAGTCAAAGACAAGAGCGGAAAATTAAATGTCGCGCTGACCCTCTCCAGAATGGTAACTATACGGATAGTGTGCCTATCAACGAATTCTTCCCCATGAGACGTCTTTTCAATCACCAAGGTACAGGGCCATGGTATGCGGACCTGGCCAATTATCTAGTCTCTGGAACAATACCCTATGATCTATCTTACTCCCAGAAGAAGAAATTTCTTTCTGATTCAAAGCATTATTTCTGGGAAGATCCGTATTTGTTCCGAGTCTGTGCTGATAGGTTGATTCGCCGGTGTCTCCCTGAAGATGAGATTTACAGCGTCATACATTTTTGTCACTCACGGGAAGCCGGAGGTCACCATGGACCCACAAGGACCGCTGCTAAGATCCTAGCCTCAGGATTTTATTGGCCGACCCTTCACAAAGAGATTTACCAATTCTGCAAACAATGTGATAATTGTCAGAGAATGGGTAACCATCTAGTGGAGACAACGAAATGCCACCAGGGAATACTAGAAGTGGAGCTCTTTGATGTTGGGGCATTGATTTTATGAGGACCGTTCCCTTCCTCACAGGGCCACCAATATGTTTTAGGCAGTGGATTACGTGTCGAAATGGGTCGAAGCCATACCCTGTCATCATGCGATGCAAAGACAGTAACCAGATTCCTTAAGAAGCACATCTTCGCGTTTTGGCGTGCCTAGATATATCAGTGACGGAGAATCTCACTTTTGCACCGTTCATTTTGAAGCGCTTATGGGTAAGTACGGGGTACGTCAAGGTAGCTCGACCTTATCACCCCCTAGACAAACGGCCAAGCAGAAGTTTTCGAACCATGAGTTAAAATGGATTCTCCAGAAAAACGGTTAATCCTCACGAAGGATTGGGCACTTAGTTAGAGTGATTGCGCTTTTGGGCTTACCGTACCGCATTCAAGACTCCCATCGGATGTCTCCTTTAAGCTTGTTAGGGGAAAATCTTGTCACTGCTGTAGAGCTGGAACATAAGGCATATGGGCACTCAAGGCCCTAAACTTCGATCTAGAAGCCGCGGGAGAAAAAGGAAATTCCAACTTTCTGAGTTAGAAGAGTGAGAGATCAGGCTTACCAAAATGCTAAGATTATAAGGAGCGCACCAAGAAGTTCCATGACAGGATGATCATGAGAGACTTCGAAATTGGCGATTGGGTTCCCTAAAAAACTCAAGATTAAGGATCTTCCCTGGGAAAACTCAAAATCGCATTGGGCTGGTCCTTTCCAGATTGTGAGTGTGACCCCATACGGTGCCTTTGAACTCCCAAAACAAACAGGGCGAAACTTTCAAGGTCAATGGGGCACGTCTTAAAAGGTAAATTTCTCATTCTGATATTTCAACTGACTTATTAGAATTTATCTTGTCCAAGAACAGCAGGACAACTCGCCCTCAAACTCTTCTCCAACCTAAAGCTTGGTCAAATACGTCTTAGCTAGAGACGTTAAACCCGGGCACTTGGTGGAGGTAGGTAACCACTATCGATCTTTTGTCTTTCCTTTAATTAATGTTATTTCCTTTTGTACTATATTTCCCTTTTATAGTTATATAAAATGCAGGTTTACTTGAGTTCTTCTGGCTGTGTAGAATATTCTTTACAGGTTCATTTCATGACATTCCACAGCTGCACTCAAGTTGTGGGGGAGCTTTACACACTCTACTGGAATTTGGGGAGTACACTCTTTCCTTTATTAATTGCATGCCCTTTAATTTAATTCAACTACACTGGGGGCATTGCTTGAGTAAGTATGGGGGAAGAGCCTTTTCAGGGCACTCTGTGCTTAAAATGTTTAAATCTCTCTACTTATCTTGCATTTGTTCAAAAATTAAAATTATGTACCCTGCTAATGTAGGTTGTTCTCTTTAAGAATAAATAATGTTATGAATTGTGGGATAAATGGTACAAATTTTAAAATTTTGATTACTTTTGAGGAGCATTTTATGTGCGGTGTGACCAAATAATCTGCAAATGGTTGGATTTTATTGCTCAGGGTTTCTTTCTGTCTTCTCTCTTAGGGATTGCTAAGGGGTGCTTCTCTGTTAAAAAAAAAGAAAGAAAAATACAAAAAACAAGGGACTTGCGAGACACCATTGGTAACCAACAAAAGAGAGTTGAGTGTTCTTAAATACAAAGGCGTGATGCCTACATTTTCTCATCTCTTATGCAAAAGCGAAACAAATGCATGAATCTATTTTTCCTTTTGTTTTCTCCTCAAATGCCCATTCTTGAGAGAAGTTGGCCATGGTAAAAGTTCTCAGAGTCACCTAAACAAAAGAAACATTGAAGTACCTTGGATCATACCCCGAAACTCTATATTTTATTTTTACCCTGAGCACACCTATGCCACCAGCAGTTGATGGATCACACTCCTCAATAAGTTAAAAAGATCATGTTTATCCTACCCTTCATATTAATATTTGTTAGTATTGAGCATTCCCTACTTACTTGGGTACGTGGTTTTGCTTGAGGACAAGCAAAAAGATAAGTGTGGGGGTGTGATAAGTGTCCAAATGAGCATGATTTATAGGTGTATTTCATATTATATTAGCACTTTTCTTGCTCATTTCTCCACTTCGGTTAGTTTTCCTCTAGTTTATGTTTTATTGTTATCTCACAAATTTATTGTTTAAACATGAGGAAAACCAAGCTGGGAGTAAAGTAGACGAAGAGACGAACGCATAGACGCAAACGGCTCAGAAAACGGAGTCCAAACGAAGAATCTAGAGCCGGTCAAAGTTCGTAGAAGAAAATAAGTCAAACACATGCAACCGCATGGACTTAGGCGGACGTGAGTGAGTTAACAAGGCGGACGTGAGTGAGTTAACAAGGCGGACGTGAGTGAGTTAACAAGGCGGACAAGAGATGGGAGACCGGGGCGAGAGAGTATGAGACGTCCGCATGAAATGAGGCGGACGCCCACGCGGACAAGAGATGGAGAGACCGCGGGCGAGAGACAGAGACGTCCGCATGGTTTCAGGCGGACAGGGAAGCGGACAGCAAGGCGGACGTGACTAAAAATCAACGCGCGCCAGTTTTCTTCTTCGCCCGTCGACATTGCTTCTGCCATATCCATCTACTCCGCACCGCCTACCTTAATTCCCTCACGCGTCTTCAGCTCTGTCCCCTGCAATTAATGAGCAATCAATGCTCTTCCACTCCAGATCTGCATCTTCCCTTCCTCTATATAAACACACTGCACCTTCAACCAAATACACACGTTCCACCCCCAAACTCAACACTCCAAATCTCTCATTTCATATACAGAAATCTTACGTACGCCCCTTCTCTTCATTTTCTCCATTCTCCATCCACGCATCTCGTATTATTATTACGTCCAACCTCTGTCTGACTTATTACCAGTTAATATGTCAGGCTAAGGAGGATTTACTCCGGGTGAAGGTTTAATTATGGTTTGTTTAGTTGTGTAATTTATATTTCTACCGGTTAAAATAAATACAGTTTGTTACGATTAAAGTTTATCTCTCACCTTTTTAATAAATATCGTCGATTTATTAAAATGCTTTACAAAGTCTATTTTGATCAGACCGGTGATAAATAGGCAGGTTAATTAAGCCGTAAATCTGGAGAAAGCTTATTATGATTTAATAAGTTAATATTTTCAGATGCAAATATAATTCCTCGCACCTAATGTCCGTTTATTTATATTTTGCTCGAACCTGGATTAGACCGAGCATTTTCTGGTAAACGAGTTCTTAAGAGTCTATGACTTAGTCCTTAGGATAATAATAGGAATTTTGCCAACTATATAAATAAACCGTAGAGATAGCATAATTAATCAGATCATATTAACCTGAACCCGGAGTTCCGTTTAATTTATCATAATTCACCTAATTAATCTGTTATTTACTTTTCAGAAACAAGTCAATTAATTCCCCCTTTTTTGTGACACGCTTAGGTACTAAATAATTCACCTTAGTCCCACGGTTCGATATCCGGTCGCTTACACTTTACTATACTACCACGACCGGGATTTGTTTGCAGCCCGACGTTTATTTTGAGTTTTAATTTCTTTTCTTTTATTTTAATTTCACCAGTTCTAACCACTCACGATAACACGTCTGCAGTGTACTAGGTTAATAGGAAGTTGATGTTGAGAGAGAGTGTTAAACAATCTACACCAACTTCTAGAAGTAATAGGTAGGAGGGAGGCACCGTCCAGTTGCCATTATTAAATAATCAGCCTACCATAGTTGAAATAAGTTAGTGCAGAAGTAAAACATGTGAGTAGAGAAGCTTAGGTTGTGTACTCAGTTTGCTATAAATAGGGTGTAGTAGAGATGAATAAAATATCCCTTCAACAATCCAAACATACCTCCTCTATCGTGGGCAATTAAGTTCTAACACTTTTAAGATTCAATCAAACAACCTTATCAATAATATAAATAAATGAGACTCCACAATTGTATTAGACTACATGTGCAATCGGATTTACCATTGAACGAAAACGGGTAAAAACTCAAGGTGAATTTTCTTGTTGAAGGTGGCCAAAGTAGGAGAGCCTTGTTTTAAGTTTAAGCCATCTACGAGTTCAGAAGCTTCGTTTCCAAATTGTACACCTTCCACCTTCGTCGATTTAAAGCATGACATTTTCAATCAAGCCCCCGTAACTCGGTAGACGAGGGATATCATAGAACCAAAATTCCTAGTTCAAAATCTACCGAGTACGGTATTATGGTGAACTTTCAGCGCTCATAAAAAAGGGAAAATTCACGAGATACCCCTGTTTTCTTTCGTAATTCACAATATACCCCTGTGGTTTTAGTAATTCAACTTTAAACATGCTTAAATGTTGTCCAAAATTGATGAAACTTTACATGGACGATGCAAAAGTGTTATATTTTGGTCCAATATCAAATTTGAATTTTTTTAAGCTCACATGTGACCTGTGGGACCCAATGAACAGTCACATATTCATTGGGTCTCACAGGTCACATGTGAGCTTAAAAAACTTCAAATTTGATATTGGACCAAAATATAACACTTTAGCATCGTCCATGTAAAGTTTCATCAATTTCAGACAACATTTAAGCATGTTTAAAGTTGAATTACAAAAATCACAGGGGTATATTGTGAATTACGAAAAAAAACAGGGGTATATCGTGAATTTTCCAAAAAAAAAAGGGAAAATTCACGATATACCCCTGTTTTATTTCGTAATTCACAATATACCCCTGTGATTTTCGTAATTCAACTTTAAACATGTTCAAATGTTATCCAAAATTGATGAAACTTTACATGGACGATGCTAAAGTGTTATATTTTTGTCCAATATCAAATTTAAAGTTTTTTAAGCTCACATGTGACCTGTGGGACCCAATGAATATGTGACTGTTCATTGGGTCCCACAGATCACATGTGAGCTTAAAAAACTTCAAATTTGATATTGAACCAAAATATAACACTTTAGCATCGTCCATGTAAAGTTTCATCAATTTTGGACAACATTTAAACATGTTTAAAGTTGAATTACTAAAACCACAGGAGTATATTGTGAATTACGAAAGAAAACAGGGGTATCTCGTGAATTTTCCCAAAAAAAAATTCTCAACCTCGCATCTTCCAGTGCTCTTTGTCGGCCAAAACGACCCTCGACGGGCGGTCGTTCTACAAATAACAATCCCCATGGAATCCTCCTTGTTGGCATGCAAGGATAACTCGCCAAAGTGACCTTCCTCTCATTCCTCCCCATTGCGGCGCATCTTCTTCTCGCTGTCTCGTTAATTATAATCCCTTAGCCCCTAGGATGATAAGTTCGAACTTCGAAGTCAGCAGAGAAAGACTACTCTTCACTGCTGCGCACGAAGTTATTGAAATCGCTTGTTTGAGTGATCCTTTTTGTGCGATGGTGTGTATTACGTGCGGTCGTTGAACCTTCGTTGAAAATGCATCGCCTAGACGCCTATTCGCGATTGTGTCATATACCTACTGCTTTCTCTCAGTGCATGCATTGAATTTTGATGAAGCCGCTTGCTCTGCGATTGATGGTTCAAACGAGGTAATCCGTTCAACTATCTTTCTTCGCTGAACCACCTTCGTTTAGTAACTTTAGTTATTGATTTTAAGGCCGTATTCGTTCACTTTCCCTAATCCGTTGAATCCGAAGGTTGATTCACTGTACCGGATCGTAAGTGTTAGCGAGTTTCAAGACGTGTGGTTGAAAATTGAAATTCCCGGTAAATGCCAAGAACATTGCCTCTTGGAACAGAGTTGGCCTATCTTATGGACCTTCCTAAACGGTGTACAAAGCTTGCATTCCCTCTATTCTTAGAATCACTTCAACAAGCGTGACATCTGATCTATGGCTATTTCAAATTTGTATTTACTCTTTGTTGAGTGTGTTGATTCGGTCTTGCTGAATAATCGTTACGAATCTGCTTTCATGGTACAGGACGGACGAGAGGACAATTTATACGATACTATTGCTTTATCCTGTTATGAATGCCTCAATGCGCCAGTTACTTATATTAGTAGTCTAATCGCTCTGAACTAAATTTTTATTTTTAGGTTTCTCCTAGTGCCCTAACCGACAAAGATTGTTACGACTAATATGGATTCCGCGATTGTTCCTCACTGTCTAACATTATCAACTATTGCATGGCACTTCTTTGTAGACCAGGAATGGACCTTCTAATTCTGCCAGACAAATAACTAACCCAACCTTGTTGTGTCAACAGCATTCATCCCCTCCCGAGGTATCTGTATGGTTACTGGCTACTGCTAGCATCTTTAACCTGTGGTAGCTCAATTGCTTCCCTCAAAGGAGTAGGATGTTACTGAGTTATGACTTTTTGTACTTGTAATTTTTTAAGTTTTGATCCAGCAAGAGAAACTAAACAGCTGTATAGGCCTAGCTAAATCCAATCGACTGTAAACTGGAGTTCTGACTTTTGTGACAGAAGGCTTCGAGTAGCTGTCAACTTGTTTCTGAACACTGGCATTAAGAAGTGATTGGTGTGGAGTGGTAAAATTGAAGCAGCAATCCGCCTAGGAGATGATCAGTTTTTACTAAATCTGAGAAGCAGTCATGGACTTCATCTTAAGATTTCGCTTCGATGCTGATGGTTTGGGTTGAGAGGCCGAAGAGGTAACTCTTATTGCTGTTTTTTTGGCTTTAGATGCAAGGCCATGTCAGCTGAGTGTGATTTATGTCTTTCTAACATTTAAACATTATATAGGTATGATTAGCTTTATATAGAATATATGTTTGAATGTTTCTTCAATTGCCAAACTTTATTGTTTTTGTTGAGCATGAGACATGATCACTTAATTTGGACACTAGAACAAGCAGCTACCTTAAGAGGTAAAGTAGCTTAGCATATTTTGTTACTCAAAGCTATCTTCCTTTGCATATAATTAGTGTGTACCTCTCGCAGCCTCCTAGATTGAATCATCAAGGCTCATTTTAGTGTCATATCAAATCGGCTCTATTAAACTTATGCATTTCTACTTTTATGACTGGCCTGGTTTTCATAGTCCCACAAATGATGGTGTTTCCTTTCCTGGTCTACCTATGTAATGGTAACTGCATCATTAGTTACGTTTTGGTTAATTTCTGTGCCTAATGAAACTATTAATCCTAGCCCTCTTTCAAGAGTGATGACTAAGGTTAAATCGCTCTCATTCTGTGCAAGTGAACATGTGCTTTGGAGAGTTGTCACTTTATGAACCAGATGGGGACACGGCAACTTGGACCTGTTAGATACGGTTCTTGTTGTACTATTGTCTTACAATATGGAACGAGATGAGAAACTTTGTATCGGCGAACTTCTGTCTTAAGAGAATGAGTGCGTTGCAAGATGCATGTCAAGTTAATTTACCTTTTTAGAAATTTTATTGAACTGCTTAGAAATTTAGACCAGATGAGATTTTTTTTCTTCAAACAAAATGTTTGCTCGTTCAAGGATGGACCAAACCTATTGTTTCATGTAGAACCAGAAATAAAGCTGTCGTAATCACTCCTTGTTTAGTAGTCATCGCTGATCATTTTTTTGATCTTGTAACCATCAAATACTTGAAGCTCATAAATCCACTCCGTTAACATGGCCATACATAACTGTATTGACATGTACTACTTGATCATTTTAGTGCAAGTACAAATATATTAAGTAGAATAATCTGGCAGCTCACTTAAAATGTCACACCTTTTAACTCTTGAAACCACATAAAAAAGTGAAAAAGGAGATAGTATCAAGATGTTACCTCCTGAAACAGTCTGTCCAGGGTCAACCACATCCTCAACATATTAGACTTATCCCCCACTAGGGTTTGCACAGCAAATTTATGCAACTAATCACAGGAACCAACACTATATTATGTAGGTGTGAAGCAAACTCAAGCAACCCTGAAAATGTCTTGGGGAGATTCTGGAAGGTTGCCAAGAACCATGCAACTACAAGGCTTATGGAAACTCTGATCCGTTAGGCTGTCAATAATCTGGAAAAGTACTGAAGAAAAATGGACGCGCAAGAGTTGGAACAAAGAGACAGGGGTAAGAGTGGTACTATAGTTCACACTAGTCTGAGCTAGGTGTAAATTTCTCTGGGAGACTGAACTTGGAAGGTTCTCACCAACATGGTGAATCTTATTACACAATATATATAAGATGCAATAACACCTAGGGACATATATGATTTAGAATTTATGAGTTACAAATTGTATGGATTTATAGTCACAATCATTTGAGTTGCTCTTCTGGCTGAAATGAAAAGCTGAAGAAGAGGAAGGAAGGTGTGGCAATATGAAGGCATGAGAAGGGATGAATCTTCTTAGCACTGCTCCTCTTGGATGGTTAGTTCCTCTAATCTGTTACCATGGTTTAGGGCATTGAAAACCTGATAATCTGAGCATTTGCACCTCGGAAGGACCGGTGGAGCGATATGATCCTCATGAATTGAGCAGATAGGCTTATCCTTACTGGATACTTTACGGGCAACCACTACTGAATTGATTACCTCACCCGTTGGATGGTAGACAGAGAGAACCTCAAATCCTGCAAGGTCACAAGGGTCAATCACTGGGTAGAGAAAAGCCCTAGCTCCATGAGCGCTCCTCAGCATCAGAATGGCTCCTGGGGCCATGTTGTTAGTCAAGTGATCAATCACTTGAACTTTATCCTCCTTGTCCATCCCTACTAGGGCCGCGAGGAACACCACATCATATGTCTTAAGCTCTTCCTGCACATTCATTATATCAGTAGTGTGAAAAAACATTCTCTTAGATAGATCACTTTCAGATTTGACCAGGTTAGAAGCCATGGAATTGGCAGATGGGTCGATGTCATAGTTGTGGAAAGAGGTAGTTGGGAGATGAAATGAAGCCAAACATATCGAGGAGAGAGGGAGAGGGCCAGAACCCACAAAGGCAATACGGTTAGGGACATATGAGCAGTTTTGGATGAGCAGATCAAACTCAAGCTGGCTGAGTTTGATATAATTGTCCAAGTATGGGAAAATACTGAGGTGATTTAGAGGGTCGGCATGGGACCCCAAGATGATAGAGAAGTGACTCTCTAAGAGACCCTCAGCTTCACCACAAAGTTTAATGAGCTTAGATCTCATTTTTTGTACTCGTGTGCATAGTTTGCTGACATCGATGGTGCTAGGTGGGATGCATGCGGTGACAAGCTGTGTGAACAAGGTGTTGACATCTTGGGAAGGTTTTAGGCTCTCAAGCTCTGAGATTTTCTCGTAGAGCTTGGAAATTTTCTTGACCAGTGGCTCTTCCTGGCAAGCCATGTCGACACTATGAGGGGATGAGTTTTCCATCCTGTTTTTTCTTGGACGGGGAGAACCGCAGAAAGCCTTTTTTTTTTCCTTCTATTTTCCGGTTGGCTTTGGAATTTGGAATGAAGCCCTGAAGACAGTTATTTATTGGCACTTGTGGAACCCACAAAAATACTTCTTTATTACCTCCCCCTTGTTTTTTTATGTTGATTAGGTGCGTGGTCCCGGGTTTTGCTTTGGTCAGTTGTTATTTGTAATTATTTTGGCCTGAGTTATGATGACTGTGAAGGCTTTTATTTTTATATAGTACATGTTTAATATTCTATAGCATCTTGAGTTTACTTGTTGCTACAAGAAATATACTTCGCGTTGAGCCTCCCCTCCAGTGTTGACAAAAATGTTGGGCCTCTTTTATTCGGTGCTTGTCAGGGAGACTATCATAGTATTTCTTTTTTCACTACAGAACTGAACCGACGGAGCTTTTAATCGTGAGTATTGGGTTCTTTAGCCACCATGACGCCTTTTTCTGCCAAGGTACGCTTTTATATATATCCCATGATAATATAATATCCAGAAATTGAACTGTGTGATTTTATTCTGTTTGCCCTTGTATACTAGATCCAGGGTTCACAGACTTTGAACTTCAATCCTGATTTTGAATCTAACCGGGCTAGATTAATTCATTTTAGGTGTGGATTTCCTCTTCTCATGAACTGGATCCTTGCATCTACTACCTTATTGGTAAGTCTCCGTTGTTCCCTAGATAGTTTTCATGGAAGAGACTGCATGATTGGACGTGTGTTGTGGTGTTATTTGTCTTCATAGTACCACATTAATGAACATGCATGATATATAGATGTGTACTTGCAAGCTCAGTTTATTCTGCGTCGTTCATGTTACCCCGGACAATTCATGAGAAAAATTACGATCCTCTCCAGAAAAGAAAATTAATTTCCCAGTGGAAGTGGACTTCTTAGCCAGCTTATTTTAAGATCAATCAGAATTTGCCTCTTCTCGACGCCCGGGCCATATCATTTACTACATTATGGGATCTGCTGGGTGATTGGTGGGCCCAGACGTTGTACAGACTTGCATCTTATTTTTGTCTTAGCTTGAAAAGATGTATACAATTATGCCCTTTTGTTTATAATGTCGAGGCGATGGAGTCATGCATTTCGACCAACTAGGCTAGGAAATCGATCCCCTAAGAGGAGGGGGAAGGGATGGTCGGGCATGCTCTCGTTTAGAAAGATCAGAAGAGCTCTACCACACGTTTAATTGCGCTTCCTTTGTTTTGTATTCAGTATATTTTATTTTCACTATACTCATCATCAGTTCTGTACCCATACAGTCGATGTGGGTGCTTAAGGATACATATTATATGCAGTTAATTGTTCATGTTCCGGTACGTGCGCACCTTTATGTCGACATAATTTGTTCATGCTTGCTTGGTTACTCCCGGTTGGGTGTGTGAGGGGTTCCACTTGGATTGCATGAAGGAAACGGAAATATCATACAATCCGTCTAGCAACTGTGGGTTAACTATGCGAGAATGTACATGCATGTGACTATAATGGAAAAAGTTTTTCTTTAGATATTCTTCTTTCTGCACAGTACTGGTATTGACTTCTTTTAATAGTTCTGTCGCTCTTTTTTCATTTTTTTTATAAAAGACATATATGATTTATTGTGGTTGTATGTTGTAAAAATGTTCTTTTTGCTTTTTGGTGGTTTTTTAATTGAAATAACTAAAATTTCTAGGCATCTTAGTACACCTTTTCACAAGTTTGAAATGGAGCTTGTCAACGAAGATCGATGTTTCTTTCTTCAGTATGTTTTTTGGTGCACTTTCGAAAGAAATCACTCTCGTATCTTCTTGTATTTCTAAGTATGCTGTCGAATACAGCTTGTTATTACAGTGGTCCCTTAAGCTTACCGAGAGGAAGCCTATTTAACCACTAATACAAAAGGATATTAGACAAATTACATAATTGCCCTTATCCTAATTACATGACTAAAGTAACAGATAGACCAACAATACTAAGTGCATCTGTTAATACCGACACTCCCCCTCAAGTCTTGGGGCAGAAGAATTCTGGTTTAAGGCTTGGAGAAATAAAGTATGACAGCTGCATTCTGAAAGGGGTTGAGATGGTCGAAACTGTCAGGATCAAATATTGCACCCTGTCTTCTGAAGAAAGGTTTGATATTCCTTGGCCGTGACTTGTTTTGTGAGGATGTCTGCTAATTGATGTTCTCCTGGGATGTGTTGAAGACAGACCAGACCCTCTTGTATCTTCTCCCGGACAAGGTGACAATCCAAGTCGATATGTTTGGTTCTCTCGTGGAAGACAGGGTTTCTAGCAATATATATTGATGCCTTGTTGTCGCAGCTCACTTGAATCGGAGTCACTTCATTGACACCAAGTTCATGTAGCAATCTGGACAGCCAAGTAAGTTCAGTGGTTACTCTGCGAATGGAACGGTACTCTGATTCTGCAGTGGACAGTGCAACGGTCGTTTGCTTCTTTGATTTCCAGCTGATGGCAGTACCTCCAAGTAAGATGATGTATCCGATCGATCGTCTGGTCAATGGGCAACTTGCCCAATCTGCATCACAAAGGCAGATAAGGTAAGATCAGGTTTATTATTAAAGAGAATACCGTTACCTTGAGTTCCTTTTATGTATCGTAGGAGATGCAGAGCTGCTTCTTGGTGTTCTGTAGTTGGTTGCTTGAGAAATTGACTCAGCTGCTGTACGGATAGGCCAAGTCTGGCCTGGTGTTTGTAAGGAAGTTAATTCTTCCTATCAGTCGCCTATACACAGTTGGATCTTCAAGGTTTGTCCCTTGTTGCTGCTGGAGTTTATGTGCGTCGGTAAAGGAACTGCTGCAACTTTGGAGTCAGTGGGCAAATAATCTTGTAACAGATCATGTATATATTTTCGTTGGTTCAAAATAACTCCATTTGCAGTATAAAAGAATTCCATTCCTAAGAAGAAACTTAATCTCCCCAAGTCTTTTATTCTGAACTTATCATGAAGAACAGTTTTGATGTGAGTTATTTCAGATTCATCATTGCCGGTAGCTATAATATCATCCACATAGATTCCAAGGAATGTTCTAGATTTGCCATTGTACTTGATGAAAAGAGAATAATCGTTTTTAGATTGAACATATCCATGAAACTGCAGAAATTCTGAAAGTTTTTCATACCATGTTCGTGAAGCTTGCTTCAGTCCATAAATGGACTTGCGCAATCTACAAACCTTGTGCTTGTAAATGTCCTTGAGACCTTGTGGGACTTCCATGTAAACCTCTTCTTGAAGCTCTCCATGGAGGAAGGCATTGTTGATGTCCATTTGATCTAGGCGCCATCCTCTCTTGACAGCCACGGTAACAAGAGATCTTATGGTGGTCATTTTGACCACCGGTGAGAAGGTCTCCCAAAAATCTTCACCATATTTCTGTGTGTAGCCTTTTGCTACCAACCGAGCCTTGTACCTTTCAAGAGTTCCATCTGCTTTCAACTTGATTTTATATACCCACTTACTTCCTATGATATGCTTACCCTTGGGATGATCCACAATAGTCCATGTGCCATTGTCTTGCAGTGCCTTCAGCTCATCCATCATAGCTTTAGTCCAGTTTGGGTCTCTGCTCGCTGCTTTGTAGGTTCTTGGTTCCTTCATGTGCTCTATACTTTGGAAAACAGATTTGGAGCTTGAAGAAAGAGCTTGTACAGAACAGATGTTAGTAGGTTGCAGGTTAACCAAGTAATCAGGTAAAAGGTCTGTTTTACCTTTGTCTCTTTGTAATCTGTCACAGAGAACCTTACTGAAAAAATCATGCTCAGGAATGTGGGCTTCTCCTAAGAAGTAGTCCCCAAGATAAGGAGGTTGAGTCCTTTCTCTTGAAGATCTTCTTAGGTGAGCTGTGTCATTTATATCATGCAATTGTTGTGGGTTATTATCATCAGAAATGGATGCATTTGTATCATGCAAGGGTTGTGGGATATTGTCATTAGAAACAGATGGTGTTACTTCAGTTTGTGGAACAGAAATCTGGTCACATACCTGATCTTCCTCATAGATGCCGTGGATGTCAGCTTGAGCAGGATTTAGAGAATTGTTTCTCTGGGCTTGCGTGTCCTTATCAGTAGAAGCTGCAGTCTTTAAGGGGAATTCCCTTTCATAAAAACTAAATCTCTACTAACATTGACAGTTCTGTTTTCCAGATCCAAAACCTTATATCCTTTCTTATTTTCAGCAACACCAAGATAGACACAAGCAGTTCCTTTAGGTTCGAATTTGTGTTTATCCTTTCTTACCTCTGTCTTGTAGCAAAGACACCCAAAAACCTTTAATGAGTTGCATTACTACTCCCTAATTCATACGCATTATCACTCCTAATGATTTTGACCTTAACCTCAAATTGTCTTTCAATAAGTTTGATAAAGCAGGTCAGAGTATAAAAGGCATCGGACTTATATCTCAACAGATGAGTCCAAGTACTTCTGCTATAGTCATCTACTAAGGTAAGAAAATAACGATTTTCATCATAAGTTGGAACCTTAAAGGGTCCCCACACATCCACATGCACAAGCTCAAAACAATGTTTACTTTTTATAGAAGAATCAGGGAAAGGTTTTCTTACAGATCTTGCCCGATGGCACACATCACAAGCATTCTGGTTTGAAACTTCGTTCTTGTCTATTAGGTCTAGAAGACTAAGCTTATGAACAGGGACATGACCTAACCTCTGATGCCATAAATCGACATCGGAAACACTGTTAACAAAGTTCCTAAAAACAGAATCTGCTATCTGATGTTTTTGAACAGAAACGCAATCTAAACTTTCATGATTTAACAGATATAGCCCATTTGTGGCTCTTCCAATCACCAGTTTCCTTTTTTTGTCATGGTCCTGCAGATAGCAAACAGATTCATCGAATACTACAGGCATTTTAATCTGTTGGACAAGTCTTTTAACAGATATCAGATTAAACTTGAAACTTTTAACAAGCAACACATCATTTAAAACAAAATTCATGCCAAATTTTACATTTCCATGCTGAGACACATTTTGCAAATGCCCATCAGGCATGACTATTTCTCTTATGCCATCTAACATTCGCAGATTCACAAACTGTTCTTCACTACCACACATATGTTCTGACGCACCGGTGTCAAGAACCCAGGTCATGGAATGATTCATGCTTGAATTGCTAATCAGACACACAGAACAAAAGAGACGAGATCTCGTGTTACCTGAAAAGTTAAAGTCTCCTTCGTTTTGGTGCGCATCCTGTTGATTTCTCTGCAGTAAATCTCTTAGTTGAGATAACTCTCTGGTGCTTAGTCCTTGGCTCGGAGATTGATCAGGGAACTTTCTTTCATCTATTTTCTCATCCCCAAATGCGGCTCCTGCTACAGGTCTGGTGCGTTTCTTCCACCAGTCGGGGTAGCCGATGATCTCGAAGCACCCATCCCTGTTATGCCCTTTTTTCTGGCATTTAGAGCAAACAAGATTTTGTTTTCCAGAATCTTTAGAAAAACGCTTAAGGACTAGATTTCTGGGTTTCTCTGCAGCTAAAGCCAAAGCATCTTGATCTGGGCCAACACTTCTAGAGGCAATTTGTCGACGCCTTTCTTCGTGAATGACGAGGGAATAGGCATCCTCAACACTAGGAAGTGTTTCCTTTAGTAGGATGTTTTCCTTCAGATTGGAATATGAGTCGTTGAGACCCATTAAAAATTGCATCAATCTCTCCCTCTTCCTTGCTTCTTGAATATCTTTCTTTGCGTCGCAGGTGCAAGACGGTCTACTTTCGGCGGAATCCAGTTCATCCCACAAATTCCGAAGCTTAGTATAGAAAGCTGAAACCGAATCTGAGTCTTGCTCGAGTTTACCTAATTCCCTTTTTATCGCATAAACTTGGGCCGCATTCGGTTGCTCGTGTCTGGCGCAAAGATCTTTCCAGGCATCTGCCGCGTTTGTAAAGTGCACCACTCCTTCAGCAATGTCCTTCTCCACACTTTGCGACAGCCAGGCGATGAGCATGTTGTTCACCCGTTCCCAGGAAGGGTATTTCGCGTCATCTTTAGCCGGAGCCTTTATCGTCCCATCCAAGAAGCCAAACTTGTTTTTTGCCTTCAATGCAACTGTAATCTTCCGTTTCCAAGTTCCGAATCCCCCAATAGTGAACGGTGCCGCCAAACTCGTCCCCGGATTGTCGCTGGCGTGGAGGTAGTACGGGTCGTTTAGGTCGCTCCCGACATTCTTCGGATTTGAAACTCCATCCGCCATTTGATCCTTTCCGATCGTTCTTGGCTAAACAACCCTGATAGGAAGAATTAGATTTGTGAGGAAGAGAGAGCAATTTGATCGAATTGCTCTGATACCATTTCGAAAGAAATCACTCTCGTATCTTCTTGTATTTCTAAGTATGCTGTCGAAATGCACTGACCATCTTTTATGCTTCAAATTTTTTAAACATGTTTTAATCAGTTAGTCAAACAAGGTCGTGGTATCGTTGTTAGGTAGGCGAGGCTTTCATCTTTGTTATTCGCCTTCGAGTTTATTTTAATAATTGAACCTTATACTTACAAAATGGTCATGGCACCAAGGCTAGAACTGGCTAGAGATTTTTTTTTTTGTTGGAAATATGTCAAGTAGGGGTGATTATTTGGATAATTCGGTTAACCAAAATCCAAATTGTAAAAAATAAATTGGATTTTGGTTAAAAACCGAATTATCCAAATTAAGACTAAAACCGAATTAACCATTATCCAAATTATCTGAAATCTAATTTTTTTTAAGTGAAATCCAAAATTCAAACTGAAATCTAAATTTTAGCTAGTTTGGATTTCAACTTACCAAAATTTAGGGTTTGTGTTTGACTATTTGTCACTAAAGACTAGAATTAGAAAAATAGAATATTCCTTTGTAAAGAAAATTTGGATAATTTGGTTAACCGAATTAGACAAAGTCAAAATCAAATCCAAACCAAATTATAATTAGATAATTTGGTTAATCGAAATTTTCAATGTGGTTAGAAAATTCGATTAAAAATCTAAAAATAAAATCGGTTAATTCAGTTTTGGATAAATCCAAAATATCCAAACTGAATTCTCACCCCTGATGCCAAGGCTAGAGCATTGAATGTAGTGGGCTCAGCGCAAGAACAACAAGTAGACTAACCCTAGTAGCGGCCATATGTAAGCCCCTCAATGTGCGGGTTTATGTGGTCGAAGCTAATGATGGCCACGGTTCCTGTTCCACCGGTTCCGGTTTCGGAAAATGTGTATTCGGATTTGGAACCGGTCCTGGGCGGTTCCAGTTCCGGGACTCTGTATTCGCTTCGGATTCACTCAAATCAACGGTTCCGATTGATTCCGACCGGTTCCGGAAAGATTCGATCGGCTCTAGTTTCTTCGTTTTAACTCCGATTTTAGATCCGTTTACACGTACACATTGCTCTTTTCGTCCACTTTACTCCTAGCTAGGTTATTCTTCAAGTTTATAATCTTAAATGTGTAAGAATCAAAGACTTAATTTTTTGTATTGAATTTATAAAAATTAAAGAGCAAAGCGGATTTTATTATATGATTCACTGTCTTATTAAAACCTTATTAGGTAAAAACCATTGGGAAAACCCTAATAAGGAAAAAAGTACACCTACTAATAGGTTACATGATTTCAATTTGGAAGTCTTAAAAGATTACATGGAAAGATTACAATATGAAATAGAAGCCATATGTGGTGTTGTCCCCATTCATCTCGTATCAATCATCATGTTGACTAGGAGAGCGCGCGCCCGAGACCCAAAACAATGTCGTTTTGGACTGATTCCAACGGCTACTTTGGCCGGTTCCGGGGCGGTTCCGATTCCACAGATTCTGGTTCCTAATCTGACGGTGAATCTAGGCGGTTCCAGGCGGTTCCGGTTTCGGTTTCGGGCCTGGTTCGGTCTCGAATCTCAAAACTTGTATTCAGATTCGATTCGTAAGGGGCGGTTCTGGTTCCGAATCAGCTACAGCCTAGTTCTGGCAGGTTTCGGTTCCGGGTAGAACCGGATTCGGTGGCCACCATTAGTCTAGCCACCCAAATGTTGTGCGGGATATATGACTTTTGTTAGAATGTTTTTCTTCAAGAAAGACAATGTCAAAATGAGGAAAATAACATCAACAGCAAGATGAGGCAGATTATTAGCATGTCTGGCAGACTTCAAAAAACAAGAGAGCATATTCCATTTGTCATCGCAAAGATAAATCTTAACTGACATAGGAAGGTAGTATTGACAAAAGACAAGAAAACCATCATGATGAAGCCAATAAAAACCAAACACCACTTCTACCTTTGCTACCAGCCTTGGTGGACAGTTTTTCCTTTAACCACAACCTTCCAATAGCCCACTTCCACCACTAGGAAGGTATCACAATAGTACAAAGCAACGGAAAGAAAGCTTGACATAATATCCACAACCTTTGAGTCATTCGGTCTATTACACAAAATAAAACCAAAGATTAGAAATTACTTACTACCGATGATTAATAAAAAATCACTCTCTACAATAGTGAAATGTCACTTGAATAAATGGTCTACCAACATCACATGTGCCTAATACATCACTGCTACAATACAGGAAATAAATATGATACAAAACATTAAGAAACTCTAAAGGTCTTATATTGAATAACTTACTTAAACCTCGCTTACTACTTAGAGCAACTTCTCTATTGTGATGTCCCAGTACTCTCCTAATATATCAAGTACCGAAAGAGTTGATTTTCCTATAGATAATATCAACAACAAGCAATGATTTCTACCACGTAAAAAAAAAGATCTTTAGAATTTGAAACTTCAAAATAAATTGATGGAATAAAAGTTGAGCCAATATGTACTCACATTTGTTGATGAGGTACAAGGATGTATCTGGTATATATATGAACTACAATGCGCATTCCGTATGGACATATTATTCACATTTTTGTTTTCCCCTCAATGCTAAATAAAATGATAGTTGTTGTGGGCATTAAAACATGACAACCATCTCACATTTCTTGGTATGGTTGTTGCAGTCAAGCACATGTATAACATATTTTCTAAAACGTGAACGAAGAACAAGTTAGTTTACATACTAGTAGACTAATTGTAAGAAGAGGTCAAGGAAGGTGCGTCGTGAAGGACGGTGGTGGGGGAAAGGAGTTGACTCTCCGATTACCCAGCCTGGAAGAGGAATGGATGGCGTGTAGGACGGTCCCAAGACGAGCATGTCCGCCATATCGTCAGAGATGCAAAGGAAAGGTTGTAAGAAGAGGTCAAGGAAAGGTCCTTAGGACAAGATCTCTAGGTTTAGTAAGATGTCCCGTGCACCCTAGGCCATGTGCCTATAATTATCAAAAAAAAAAGTAGACTAATTGTAAATTTATGTTAATATTCATTCTTAACATTTACATGCAATATGTTTGCATTACAAATAATATATTAAGCAAACACTTTTTTATTCTTAATGAAGTGATGCCTTTTAAAAGCAATCTCATAATCCAAGGGTACAGTAGCACTCTTTATTCCTTTCTCTTTATCAACTTATTTCCCCTCATATAACTCCTTTACCCTTATCAACTCTCACTAGATGGTCTTTACAAGTGAAACATAGTAAGAATATGATGAAGGACACTTATGTATGAATAATTGTGAAAGACATAAAAACTATCAAGTAACAAGGGGAAGGAGATGGAAATGAAGGAAAATAAGATAAAGAAAGAGAATCAAGATGTTGGGGAAAAATATTCAGACATGGTAGCTTCCCTTGGGACAGGAGAAACATAGCACATCATTCAATCATCTTTTAGTAGCTCACCTCCTCTACATCCATGGTATGCATAGAGGGGAAAGTTTTCCCATTACTAATAGAACCCTTCTTAGAGGATAAGGCCTTGCCACTGCTATGCTGACTACTCCCTAAGGCTTGTTCCATTTCTTTCCCTTCATTATTCGGGTTCATCTTCGATCTAGAACACAATCAATCCTTTCCTTCCTCACTCCTTAGAGTGTAATAGCTATAATAAGTTCAATGAAGGTCGAAAGAGTGTGCGAAAAGGTTGTATTACCTTCTGCAATTGTGGGATTAAGAAACAATAGAAGTAGATCCAGAGAATGTCAAAGGGTAAGCTCTCTTCCATATGCTAGGAAAATGAATATGTGGGATTAGAATGAAATAATACTATCAAGCACTCAATCTAGAAAATTTTTCTCTCTAAAAGATAAGTTTCACCTCTTGCTCTTGAAGATAGTACTCGAAGGACTGATATGCGAGGTCTTTTCAAAGACTAATAGGCAAAACCACACTGGAAACCCAATGAACTCTTCATAAGAGAGATAAACATTTAGATTTACTCCCTTAAATTAATGTCTACCTTAGTCGCGAGGTTGTATGTTAGTTTTCCTAGGAAATCCTATAAGGACACTGAAATACCCTGATTTAATGAGGTTAGTACTAGTGAGTTAAACCTCAATAATGTGCTTAAAAATAGTTTTCACATAGTATCTATAGAGTAAGAGCTCAAGAGTTATGAATAAATTAGTTTAAAACATTTTTTGTCACATTCGGTTTTAAACCAACACTTGCATTATGGAGTAATGCTTTCGGACTGGAGCCAAGCTTCCGGAACAATTCTTGTAGACTCTGGAGTGTAGGATTCTTTCCAAAGCCGTTTACCCATATTTCACATTTTCACCTTAATGGGTATTTTAGTAATTTTTAGTGGTTTGAAATACTTTGACCTTAAAAGATGATTAACCACCAACTAAATACTTTTAAGTTACTACCTCCTATTCAAAAAAAATCTGTCATTTTAGAGATGTATTTGGACTTAAATCTATCCAGATTCATCTCTAAAACGACAGATATTGTGAATAGAAGGGAGTATTTTAATTATGTCCAGCAATTTGAAAAGGAAAGCCAACTTTGGTAAGGTTTACAGATTTAAAGGCTTAAAGGTTTAAAGCACGTGTTTGCCTATAGTGGCAAAAACGTGGCCTGACTATTTATAGAAAATTATGGAAATTAAAAATAAGGGTTGAAAATTAAATTTAGGAATTTGAGGGGTTGTTATATAAAATTAAAATCTATAAGGAGAAGACAAGTGCAAGGCACATGCCACTTGAGTTAAAGAATAGAATTCCTTCTCTCTCTCTCTTTCCTCATTATTATTCTTCCTTCCCTCAATCTGATCTTCTCTCTCTCTCTCGCCTCTCATTTTGGTCTTCTCATCCATGGAAGAACATGGCACTCCCTCCTTTAAAATGATTCTTTGAAAAGCTAAAATGAAGGTTTCCTTGAGATTTTAAGTGATTTTGTCCTTTGGAACATGGTTTTCAAGAGGTGGAGCTTTCCACTTCCTCCACTGTTACTATTCAAGTTAGAAGACTGTTTTCTCTTGTTCTATCACTTACTTTTGGATTTTTATTAAGTTCTTTCTAAAAACTTATTGATTCTTCATTTTTATTCTAATGAACCAAAAATAATGAGATTTGGAGAAGATTGGTCAAAACCCATACCCATGGCAGTTGACTTCAAATATGATATTAAAAATATGTGTTTTTGGTTTCTAAACCTCTTATATCTTTTATATTGATTTTGAGACCAAGATTTGAACGATTGGAACTCTTAAAAATTGAATTTTGAACCTTAAGGAAATTCTAAGGTTTGAGATAATGAGAATGGTATAGTTTGGTAGATGTGTGCTAGTGTTAATTGTATTCTAAGAATTTAAAATATGGATTATGGAGCGATGGAAGAGGTTATGTTTCCTAAGAGGTAAACCTAAGTCTATCCATGTGTGTACTCTAAAGGGATGTCTATTATGAATTATTCATGATACCGATTAGTGAAACAAGTTATTGAATCACCTCTGTTGGTCAAGAGAATGTGAAGGTGTCCGTAAGATCATTGTGGTCAAGGTGTATGTGCTTGAAATGATGATGACTAGTGAAAGGTGAACTTGGATGAGAAAGAAAAATAGTATTATGGTGACCTTTGGCAAGAGAACTTATCTATGACTTGGTAGTGGTCTTAAGGACCCTAATATGTGAATACTTGTAAGTGCACCATAGATATGATGTACTCTTGATGATGGGCAGCTTGAGATCTAAGTGATGTCAAATAATGTAATTGATAGTCTTGAGATCAAACATTATATGGGGTAAGATTAATAATGAGAACTTGATTATTATGTATGCCCTTACGGGGCCCCTCGATTGTTATATTTTAGTACCAAGCTATGTGTTGTGATTGTTACAAAGACTATGTGCTTTAGAACAATTGAAATTGTTCCTTGGGAATGTTTGGATGAGACACTGAAGTGAATATTGATAAGTTGAGTAAATGGGGAATGCTTGGGAATGCGCCCCATGACACCTTTTGTTTGTGAAGGTGTGAGATTTATCTATGTTTCGGAATGTGCCCGATGACACCTTCCTTGTGAAGGTGTGAAGCTTATCTATGTTTGGGAATGTGCCCCATGACACCTTCCTTGTGGAGTTGTGAGGTTTATCTATGCTTGGAAATGTGTCTCATGTCACCTTTCTTAAAGGTGTAGAGTTTATCTATGATTGGAAACATGCCCCATGACACAAGTGTGAGGTAAAGTCTAGTATCAACTCTATGGTTTAAAGGTACTGTAGGGGGTGTGCACACTTAAGGGTCTAGATTCAAGGAGGGAGGTCTAAAAAGATTGAGCTTGGGATCGATCCCCGAGTACATAGAAAAAAAAGGAAAGAAACAAGGAAAGAAAATAAAGAAACAACCATGGAAAGAAAAGAAAGAAAGAAACAAGGAAAGAAAGAAAAGATGAATTAAGTGAGGACATGAAAGAAAGACTGGATTTGTGTCTTGTTTTTTTATAAGACCCAATTTGGGCACTTAGTGTTTACTCACTTTATAATGAAGGTTTGTATTTGTGTTCCTATGTGCTCAAATGTTTCCTCATGGGTATTGTATGAGAGTGTGGGTCCTAGAGGAATTTACCGTTTCGATTGCATTTGATTTTGGACTTGAAATGTATAAGTATTAACTCCCCTTTTTAGATCCTCTTTTGGATTTGTATTCGATCTCTGGTTGAGAGTATGTAACTTTCTTTAGTCACCCATTAATTGGAATTTCGGTGTCAATTCCCTTGTTTCCTATTGCTTAAAAAAGTTTTAAAAACCGTGGTTATGGATGTAAATAATTAGCAAAGGTCATGTCGATGTATCGCGAGAATTTAAAGTCTTTAGCATCTCTTAATCAGAATGAGTAAATGTTTTTCCTAAATAGCCTTAACACTTGTTGGAGAGTTTGGCAGTAACACCAAGAGTTTTATGACTTCTGCTGCTTAGTAACAAGAATTAAGGCTAATAAGAAGGTTAAGAAACGGATGTTATAGACATGTTTCTAGAACTTCTGATTTTCCAAAAAAAGATACGTGCCAGAAGAGGCTACAGAGTGGATCTTATACTCCAAATATAAAAGAGCTTTGAAAAAGGAAAGTTAACCATATTCCAAAGGGAATTATAGGAACGATAGGCTAGAAAATACTTTAAAAAATCCATAATAAAAATAGGCTACACAAGTTAGTTGGTAAGCAAGCTAGAGCCAGCTATTATAATTGGGGGCCTTAATCGCAAGGAGACGGGTAGATTTGTAACTGCCATGGTGCATATAAATAGCATAGAATTTAGTAATTTAGGATAAACCTTGACACTTCCATTAATGTTTTCACTCTGATTTGTAACAACTTCAAAGAGGAAAACGCAAGTGAGATACCCATGGGATACCCTGTCACCATGGACTAGGTTTGTAACCAAACCACGAAATCGTGTGTTAGGCGTATGTAATTGCACAAAATTAAGTCAAACCATGAAACCCATGATACTCTCAAGTCACGAACCGATGCCTATGGAACTCCACTAGTGAAAAGATTCCCGTCCAGAAATCTACACCAACAACAGTTTTCCTTAATTTTCTAGACATGTCAGTGCGTATAGAATGACCCCATGGTCAATCAAGTTCATTTTCTATGTCCCCGATTTGGCTATGGGGATAAGGCTTCAACTCTATTATTGGTTATGGATAAAAGCCTTATCATTGTTAAGTTGTTGCTAGTTATTAGTTTGGTCTATGTTTGCATCTTTGTCTGAGATATAGAGGACAAATTCCCTTAACTAGGATTTGATGGAGCTAATGGTCGTTCCATGTAATGTGTTGTTATTAGAATTTATAGTCTTAGCTATTGCACTGGGTTCTTTTGTTGGTTAATTTTTTTAGCCAAACAACACCTCCTTCATTACTTCCAAGTTGGATTAATTACACACCTAGAAATCAGGGCATAAGGATCAAGCTACAAAGAGACAACTCTAACCCCCGAGGAGGCTGTTAGAACATCAAACAAGACAATTGCATTGACCAAGATGCTACCAAACTAGAGAAAGATCAACCTGCTTACAACACTAGTCCAAAAAACAACACAAAAGAGAATCAAAGACGACACAACCAATACCACACCATCAGTTAACCTAGGATGAAACCCATATATTGAACCCGTATAACTTAGTGAACAATCAAGGGGATTACAACACCAACAACAATAAGAAAACGAACCAAAATAATTAAGAGGTAAGATCGGTGGAAAGGCCCTTAGAATGCGGAGTTGCTGAGTGGGATGAGAATTCTCCCACACAGCACCCAAAGGAGAGCCACATCAGTCACGATGACTAGACCTGGCAATTTTTACCCAACCCGAAACCCAACCCGAACCCAACCCATAATTTTACGGGTTACGGTCTTGATTATTGACCCTTTTTTTTGTCGGGTTAGGGTAATAAGCAAAATTTATGGGTTGGGTTATGGTAGATTCAAACCCATGACTAGACCTGGTAATTAGGGTCACTCGGTTCGGGTTCGGTTAGGTTTAGGTCAATTTGTATATATTCACTATTCGGTTCGGATCGGGTCAGATTATCTGGTTAAAATTAGATTCGGGTAACTTCGGTTTGGTTGATTTCGGGTTCGGGTGCTTTTGGTTCAGGTTAGCCTCTACGTTTTTTTTGTTTTTTTGGGTTATAGGTTAAATTCGGGTGACTTACCACGTTATGCTTAATTGATAAAAATTTAAAGTACAAATTTAAGCAACCTTTGTAACTTGTATTAATTTTATATTTGGACCCAAATTCTCTTAATATAGTGTACTCTTGATGAAGATTACTATTGTGTATTGGTTGGTTATACATAATCAAATTGTATGACAATATTTTTAATATTAATTTTTAACTATAGATTTATTAATTGTATCAACGAAGTATAAATTTAAAATTTATGAATCATCGGTCAATATTCGAAACTCGACGCCCAGTCTATCCCCCCCCCCCCCCCCACGCCCGACGATGTGCATGTGCCTCCTGCCATCCTGCACTCGTCACACCCCGCGCGCAACCATGTCAGCGCCTGTCATCTTGAGTGAGCGTCACGCGCCCATGCCAATTCATCACCACCTCGCGCCTGTGCCCCTATGCCCCGTCATCACCTCGCACCCGTGACTTCATGTTGTGTGTGCTACCGATCATCGTCTCATGTGCGCTCCTAGTGCAGGCGTCCTTCAGTAGCTTATTGCTCCCTGGCAGGGGTTGTCCCTTTAGCTTCTTATTTTGTTATTTTTTACCCTAAGAGGTGGAACCAATTTTCATTGACACGACACAAGATTACAAGAATTGTAAAAATAGAATGAAAACATTCCTTATTTTTGTAATGGTATGAAATATACCATGCGGAAGGTTAAAGTGTCTACCGAAGGCCTGCTAGCGGAAGGACTACTATCGGAGACCAATTGTCAGAAGGCCTGCTACCGAAAGGCCCCGATGCGGAGGGATCTACCAAGAGACTCTACCGGAGGCCAATTGTCGGAAGGCCCATCGATGGAAGCCCTACTACCGGAGGACCCGCTATCGGAAGTGTTGTTATCTGAAGGATCGCTGCCGATAGAGTAACCACCGGAAGGATTATTGTTAAAGTGACGGTCCGGAAGCGTTAGTCCAATGCGGAAGCAGTATTTCAGTCCGGAGACCCGTAAAAGGACTGATAGCTATACCTATGTAATACCATCACATGTATAGGGGCTAAAGGGTAAACTCAGTGATAGAAAGTCTATAAATAGGAGTAGAAGGGCTCATTTTTAGGGGACTCAAGTTAGAAAAGGGAGCTCACATCCCAAAAGCTCTCTAGTGTTGTAAACCAAAGAATGAATAATAGCTCTGTCTAGAAGTGGACGTAGGCCGGATTATTGGCCGAACCACTATAATCCTTGGTGTTCGAGTTCGTATCTGAGAGTACCGAATCCTACCGTTTCATTTGGCGCCGTCTGTGGGAATCGAACATCAAACCACGATTCAACCACGTTCTTGCCCGTCTTCGATCCAAATCGACGATTTCAACCGCGACTCACAATGAAGGTGAAATGAAGATTATCATCGGTTCATGATTCAGGATTCAAGATTCGACCAAAACTTGTAGATTATCTATCGCAATTTCCAAAAAGCGACTACGCCGAAAGGCAACCACGATTTCACCACGGCTCACAAAAATTGAATTCATCTCATCGCGGGAATTCAACATCTACGATCAAGAAACTCAAGTTCGATCAAATTGTTCACAAATCGCTATAGAAAGTTGGATCGCACCAACAGTTTCAGTAATCGATAGGATTAAAGATGGATCACGAATCGCTGGAATTTCGGCAACCACCGCTTTGGGAGCAATCATGCAAAAAAAACGGGAAGCTACACTAAGTATCCAAATCATCAGATGGAGTTTTAATCTAGGACATCGCAACTCGCGGGATAACGAAGGAGTAGATCATCAATGACCGAGCAGCCAACACTTATGATTCTGGCAAGAAATATACAAGTTCTCTTCCGATGCGAAGATCGAAAAGAAGAAATCCAATTCGTGAACAAAGAATTGTGGTTGCACATTCGAGAAACTCAAGTCTCGTAAATCAAGACTCATCCAAGAATCTGATATCATCAAGATAAGTTTGCTTTAAATTTACCTGGATTATCTCTACAAAATCAAGATCCAAAAAACCTGTTTATAAGATAAGGATCTAAATATAATTCGCTCTTAATTATCGTTGTTTTCTTGGCCAATCATCTCCGGGTGGCAACGTTAGTTCAGTCCTAGAGCGAGTTAGACAATACTCCAATTCAAGCCCAGGCAATGCCTCCGGTTCAGACATAGCAGGAAAATATCCTCTTCCGGTTATTCACTACCGATTCAAAGATCACCAGAAGAATGTTACCGGGGGATTATTACTATGGACCGTAGAGGGAAGGCTGAAGCTGCGGAAAATCTGTGCGTACTGTGGTAATCACAATCAAACCGCTGGTACAGCAAACAGGGAAGTATTTTATTTTGTTCAGCTATACAACTTGACAAACTTTATTTTAGTAATTCGGGACTCAGCTTCATGATACAGACCGGATCCTTGTTTGAAGAGTATACTTACTATTTCAGTGGTGCATAAACTGTAGATGGGAATGAGAAACATGCATTAAACTCAAGATCTTGCTTAAATTCTGTTGCTGCTTCAGTCTTTGCTACTACGTTGTCAAAACTTTTGGCCTCTGATCTGCGCATTACTGCTGATAAAGAACTGCTTCAGCCTGCATCTTTGAAATGATGCTATTTCGCATTTTTGTGTGACCATTGCTTCATATTTAGTATTATCCTGTGGTAAAATTGACTTTGATTGGACCATTTAGCATATTTTTTAAACCAGAGACATGTATAGCTTCATCGAGGTTTCCAGACCATAAATTAAAATGCTCTTACACTGTTGCTTTTTTCTTTTTCAATTCTGTATTAGCGTCATTTGTAAACTAAAGTAGCTTCTAGTTAATATACTGTAGTATACTGGTTGATTTGCACAACGCCAATGTCATCCTCCAATCCTGCTGCTACATGATAAGATTTAATTGTTTCGAGACAGCACTTCTACTTCTTGTAGCTATATTCTGATCATAATATGATTGATTAACCCTACTTCATTACTATGCTGCTTTAGAACTAATTCACAGTTTGCTTTAGTTGTTTTCTAAATTTCCATTTCTCTGTTGACTCAAGAGTATGATTTAAAGTGTGCGGTATCATATTACTACTATAAACAAAGTCTTAGCTTCGATATTTATCCAGTCCTTAATAAGATTTTTACTGCTGTTTGTCCTCCTAAAGTAGAAACAACATTATTACTACATTATTAAGCTGATTGCAACAGTTTTTGCCTCCTCGAAAATAAGAAATAGGGATTGAGATGCTTACAGGTATTCTTTCTTGATTTATATTGAATACTCTGTACAGGTTACTTTCTTGGTTACACATTTGATATAATTAGCATGTGGCTGCTAAATACTTGCTTCAGTTTGCCTAAATATGGGCACATTTGCTCCAGAATTTGCTTAGCTTTATTTATTCCTTGTTGCTTCTGGTTTGAACTGAAAAAGTGGCATGATATGAGACACTTCTGCTGAATTTCAAGCAGTAATATCTATGTGAATGACTGCTCCTGACTCTTTACTACTCAATAATGCTTAAATTTTTACAAACACCTTTTTAAACTATGTTATTGTGCTTCAGATTTTTTGTTGTGGTACAAATAGGTATACTTCGATTAAATCTGCTTGCGTCTAGCTTCTTGAAACCCTGATTGCAAATTGTTGCTTAGCCAAGAATTCCATTTGATTCTGAGTTTAGATATGCTACTGTTTGACGCTTCATATTAAACATCTGGTTTATTATTAGAAGACTCTTGAAAAACGACGTGATAGTGCCTTGTACAAAATGCGGCAGGTTTATAATGTTGTGGCCCGGGGGGCTCTGGAGGAAAATAATCGTCACCATTTTCCACTATTGTATAATGTTTCTTGTTATCGCGCTAATCCACTACTGAGCTTCACTTCAGGAAATTATCGTCATCCAACGACCGAGCGATGGCAAAAGTCCAGTTTTGAGGCGGTGTCTCAATTACTGTGGAAGGAAAACAACTCTCTCGGGAGAGCAAAGAGAGATGCAATTTTCAATTTTTACGGGGAGAAAATTCAAGGCGTCACGGAGGGGAAGTCCTGACGCGTTCCGATAAGTCTACGCAGAACTTAAAAATAAAGAAAGAAAGAGGAAAAGCCCCGGTAGAAACTTCAGGCGCATCATGTCGGCGAAGGCATAGCGCAGTGACCAGTAGCAGTTTGCCATCTCCCGGTAGAAATATTACGTCTTCACCAATGGCAACTCGCATCTTGTTTCGGTAGAAGCTCACGTCTTGTTTCGGTGACTTCCAAAATGGGCACACAAATTCAAAGTATAAAAATGTGAAGCTTCCGGTGGGAATGTTCGGAGAGAGGGTGGAATTTCAATAGTCCTTTTATCCTCCCCGGTAGCAACTCCTCACACCTACCGGTAACAATTGATGGTGAGTAGGAGATTGGTCAGTGAAGTGCAAGCTCCGGAGTAAGCAGATACTACGGTCGAAGAGAGAGAAAGTGGCCAGTGGGATTTACTAGTTTCGCTGAGGGCCGGCGGCAAATCTTCAGAAAGCTAGGCCAGCTTGGAAGCGGTTAACAGCTTTGAATACTCCTTTGGAATCTTCATCGCTAGCCAAGTGGCATCTTCACCGGTGGCAATTTGGAGTCTCCATCAGTAGCATCTTGTCTTCGTCACCGGTAGCACTTGTCATCTCCACTGATAGCAAACTGCAGGGTATCCCAGTCCGGAGGGAATAAAAAATATTGCACGGAAGGAGGACGCAGGTCGCAAGGATATAAAAGTTCTCCCAGGGGGTTCCAACATCCAAAAGTTCCATTCTATTTCGGTTGCTTTGAGTCAAAGAGGAAGGGAATTATCAGCACAAATAAACAGAAAGGCTACGGCTGAACCAAAAAAGGAAAATTGAAAACCGTAGAAAGCATCGGTAATTTTTGAAGGAATTGACCAACGTCGATCGTAACAGTCAAAGGATAACAAAAGGAACAAATAGCAAAAGCGGAAAATTGAAGAGCGGCGGTGCAGGCATCTGCGGATATATCTTTCTACCGGTAAAGGAATAAAAAAGGATGGAACCAGAAACATGAATGAATCGACGGAGGTATCGGTAGATGGGATAAGGCACGTATTTTTTGGGGATGTTGGCCTTCGGAGATGGACCTTGCTTCCGGAGGTGACAAATTGGTATCTCCACCGGTACCGGATTACAGCTTGTAATTTCCACCGGTAACAACTTCAAAATTTCCACCGATGATATTATCACACCGGTAGAGAAGAGGTACCAAACTTTTGATATTTCATTGTGAATATTCTTTTATCACTGGAAGTTTACAAAACTTTCTCTAGAGGATTGATCACCCTCTAGTTTTCAAAAAAGAAATATTTTAAAACAATTTCTGATTTACTTAAAACAAAGACCAGCGAGTCTTGAAAAAAAAAAGAGAAGAAAAAGAAAGACAAAGAATGTATCCGACGACCTCACCATTGGCCATGGGAGAGTGTTTTGTATCCGACGATCTACCATCAACGATGGTAGTGTAATTCATCCGACGATCTCACTGTCAGCGTCCTGGCAGTAGAGTGTTAATCCGACGATCTCACCGGCTCAAAGTCGGTAGAGTGTTAAATCGACGATCTCACCATGTGTACAGTGGTAGAGTGTGAAAGCAAAAGTGTAACTAAGGGTTACCAAAAGAAATCTTGGCAAAAAAAAAAACAAAAACAGCAGTCTAAAATTATTCATTATCAAAATCTCCAACTTTTGGGAAGCAATAGAATTTATAGTAATTCCTTTTGTTCACTTCAGACTTGTGCTATCCATGTACTTAGTCAGGCTGCTCTAAGCAACCTATAGGTTGTATATTTGGGTTTTTTATCCCCGTGATTAATATACTCAAACTAACAAAAAACTTTTGGGAAGTCCGGTCGCTCCGGGCCGCCCAAAAGACAAGTATCTTTTAATCTGTCAAAATTAGGTATGCAGGTCCAAAGAATAAAGTGATTCAAGCAGGAATCTGATTATGAAAGGAATCTGATTATGAAGTAATATCCCATTATTATTATTATCTCGGACTTCTTGAGATTATTATGGTCTTCTGGAATTATTATGGTCTTCTGGAATTATTATGGTCTTCTGGAATTATTATGGTCTTCTGGGATTATTATGGCCCTTCGGAATTCCAGATCTTTGGATTTATTATTATGGCACGTTCAAAGAGCGGAGACCTTTTCACAGGAGTACAAGTGGGACTTCATCGCCCTCGGAACATGTGGGACTTCTTTGTTTCCGGAAGACAAGCTCTTACATAGGCTAAAGTTTTTAAGTTCATTTCCTTTTTAGGCAAAAGAAAAAGAACTTGTGGGACTAGGAGATATATAGTAGAAAAGAAAAGAGTACAAAGTGTAAATTTCATCTTCTTTTAATAAGTTCCACTTTTTAGTGCTAAAAAGTAGAACTTGTGGGACTGATGTAATGGTATGAAATATACCATGCGGAAGGTCAAAGCGTCTACCGAAGGCCTACTAGCGGAAGGACTACTATCAGAGACCAATTATCGGAAGGCCTGCTACCGAAAGGCCCCGATGCGGAAGGATCTACCAAGAGAGTCTACCGGAGGCCAATTGTCGGAAGGCCTACCGTTGGAAGCCCTACTACCGGAGGACCCGCTACCGGAAGAGCTGCTATCTAAAGGATCGCTACCGACAGAGTAACTACCGGAGAGGTTATTATCAAAGTGACGGTCCGGAAGAGTTAGTCCAAGGCGGAAGCAGTATTTCAGTCCGGAGACCCGTAAAAGGACTGATAGCTATATTTGTATAATACTATCACATGTATAGGGGCTTAAGGGTAACTTGGCCATAGAAAGTCTATAAATAGAAGTGGAGGGGCTCATTTGTAAGGGACTCAAGTTAGAAAAGGGAGCTCTCATCCCAAAAGCTCTCTAGTGTTGTAAACCAAAGATTGAATAATAGCTCTGTCTAGAAGTGGACGTAGGCCGGATTATTGGCCGAACCACTATACATCTTGGTGTGGTGACGGATTGGTGTGGAGCATCTTCGATACTGTTTCATACATCATTCTAGAATATTCTCAGTCATACAAGGCTTTTTATGTAACTTCACCCTTCTTTGCGAATAATTACTCCCAACCCCTCGGAGGGGGTTTTGCTTTGCTTCGGAGGCGAATGACTCTTAGTTCTTCGGAGAGGATCTTTGCTTTGCGTCGGAGGCGAATGACTCTTCCGCAGTCTGTCTGTGGTATAGCTTTCTTGTCGCAAGAGCCCGTTCGTTGGGGTCGGAAGGGGGTTTGGTCGGAGAGAGTTCCGTCTGTTGTCTCCGCAGGCAGCATGCACTCTTCGCTCAGCCATTCGATTACTCCGTGTGGTGGAACTCCACTTCAAATGGGAGAACCAAGGTGTGTATTGGAGTAAGTAGAGATGTTTAGTAACCATGGAATGGTAGTTGTGATATGAGGATATAAGAATGTAAAATCTGTAGCAAATAGCATGCGAAATGCATTGGAAAAACAAGAGAAAGAGTTTAGTGTTTGTAACCTTGAAGATGGAGATTTGACTTGGGTATAGGTAGTGCATATGTCTAGAAATGAATTGGTATGGTAAAATGAAGTTAGGAAAAGATGCAAAGTGCAAAGGAAAGTGTAGAAATGCACAAGTGTGCAAGTTGTAAAAATGAGAATGGAAATTTGTAGAAATTGGGCAAGAAGTTGAGTATGGATTGGACCAGGGATTTGAGGTGGTTTAAGGAGTGTTTTGAGGTGTTTAATTATGTAGGAAACTTGTGGAAAGTTTATGGAATGATTAGGGGTGGATTAAGGGTTGATTTAGGGTTGAAAAATGACCTTAATAGCAGTTTTTAGCAGGGTCCGGGACTTAGGATATGTACCAAGTCCCAGACCGCTTCAAAAAAAGGCCCGAGAGTGAATGCAGGAATTGGTCCGGGACTTAAGGCCAGGACCAAGTCCAGGACCCGGCATAAAAATGAGCCGAAAGTACATAGAAGTATTGGTTCGGGACTTAGGGTCCGGACCACCCCCAAAAATGCCCAGAAAGTGTTTTAAAGTGTCTAGAACATGGGGGATTGATTGGTATTGGTTTTAGGAGTTGTTAAGGCCATGTTTGGTGATATTTAAAGGCCCTAAGAAGTGTAAACAAGTTTAGGAAGTGAGAGAGAAGTAAGGACATAATCCGACATGGGTTAAACTAAGTATACCGGGACAACGGGGTAAGTACGGGAGTAGTAACTATTGATGTACCGTATGAGCATAGCATTAATAACAATGCTTGAAACATTACCAGTGGAACAAGTGTGAACCAAGGAACAAGGGAACACATGGTAAAGCTAACTCCGGTGACAGGTATGATTTTCTCATGCCCCGTATGCTAATCGAGTTACGTTGATTTGTGTGTATGCCGGCTAATCAAGACTAAAGCATGAAAACGGTTTATTGCCTTTCATTGTATGTCTTGTTGTATGTTGTATGAGCTAACCCTTCTTGATTGATTGTGTGGCTTCACTTAGTGCGTAGACCGACTCATAGATGAGTCTTGTTGTGTAGTGACTCGTAGTAAGAGTCATGTTGTGAACTAATGGAACCGTAGCAACACACTAAACTAACAAATCAATAAACGATAACGCAAACCAATGAACTCACTAGAATGTGAGAGAGGGTACGGGAGTAATAACCTTCCGATAACGGTAGGAGAACCGAAATGAATGATCCACAAACAATAGTTAGTGGTAGTATGTAAGTAACCTCTATTAGAGGAATTAATCTTGGTGCAAGACATGACCCATGAGAGTAGTAAAGAATGACGAGGGATCTCCAACCCCTTAGCAATTAGTCGACCCATTACGAGAGGACCCGACTGATGTAAGTAATGCCCCGAACATGAGAGTATTCGATACGTTGGGGAAACCCTTAAATCTGAGGATACTAGACGGTGGTAATTCCCAAAGCTAGTGGAGGTTATCGAGAGAGATACTTCTAGGCTAATCCATGAGATTGTAATATACTCTGAGAGAAGAGTGTTGGGAACTTGAGTAGTCCGGTAAAAACGGACATTTGAGTATTTGAGGAGCTAAGCGTATAGCCCTCGTATTGTAGGTCCGGTGGCGAGTCTTGTGTATGACTCCGCCCAGAGGCCAAAGTAATGAGTAATGAGTATTGCGTATGTATAAGTAAAGTAATGAGTACTGAGTAAGAAGTGAGTATGAGTATGGAGTACTAAGTAGAGAATATGCACAAGTATAGTAACGAGTACAAAGTAAGGATCGTGTGCAAGTAAGGTATTGAACATGGAGTGATGAGTATGCAAGAGTAAGAAGTGAGTATGAGTAAAGTAGTGAATATTGATCACAGTACGAACAGAGTAGTGAGTAACACAACAAAAGAGTAATGAATAAATAACTAATACGAACGGTTGACTAACGAATTGTCTTCCTTGGTGAGTATTGAACCTTGTATGTGTATGTAGGCATTGTTGATTGTATTGTTGTAGCATGAGTATGTATGTATGCATGTAAAATGAACTCCATGTATATCCGACCCAAAGTAGTCGGCGTACCGCGGTTAGCACGCGGTATATGTGAAATTCATATTCAGCGTAAGCTGACCCCCTAGGGGGAACGTTTTTAGTGTGCAGGTACTCGAAGCTGACCACCGTTCGAGAGAGTAGGACGGGGACTGCTATGTAAGCATGGGTAGTTGTATAAAAGGGATTGTATTTGTAATGTATTGTGAAATTGGAAGTCCAAACTGTATCGGTAAATTAAGGATTGTAGTAGACTCGGCATGGTATTGTATTGGAGTCGTATTTGAATTATGGTTGAGTATGCAAGGGAAAGTAATGTATTGTGTATAGCACTCGGTATGTTCAAATTCATCAGACCGATAGTATGTAGTATTGTAACTTGCCTTGTTAGTCACGTGGGTGACTAACGGCATTGTACACCCGCCGTTGTGTATAGAGTATCCGCTGCGAAGGTAAGTATTTGTATAGTAATGACGGTATTAGCGGTAGGGGTGTTACATGAAGTTTAAGGGTCATCAAAGGTACAAACAAGTTTGAGAAGTAAGTAAGAAAGTTATGAATATATGAATATTAAGTTAAACCGAAATAATGGGATAACGGGGTAAGTACGGGAGTAGTAATTATGTATGTATCGTAATGCTTAGTATTAATGGAATCATTTGACATGTAGTCATTGGTTCGAGAATAAGGATCGAGGAACAAGAGTGAACCAAAGGAACAAGGGAACACCCGGTAAAGTAAATTTCGGTAAAAGGTATGATTTCTTCATGCTCTGTATCCTAACCTGGTTACCCCGATTTGTGTGCTTATTTGATCACCTTAATAAGATAAATACACGAATCGGACTTTAATGCACTTACTTGTGCCTGTTTATATTTGTTCTTGCTATTTTGTCTTGAACATTTAGTTTGTATAATTCATGAAATGAATGGATGAAGATGAAGTGTGTATGTACCTTGTAGTGTACTTGTGTAATGTATTGTATTGTATGGATGTGGATGTGAGTAGTGCATTATTGTGTGGCTTGGATGTGTTGACTTCTACTAATTCCTAACCACCTAACTCCTAACGTAAGTATTGAGTAAATTGGAATGAGTAGAAGTCCGATATAGTTTCGGCCACGCGTGAGGATGAGGAGACACAAGAGGTTGGATTCGATTCATGGCTTTTAATCTTTTCCATGGCCCAAACCCCTTAAATGGGTAGCATCCTGGATTAGTGAGCTACAGTAAAGCTCGGTGGTGGGACGGTGTAGTCCCTGCCCGGAGGTCACTACGACTTGACTTGAGTAAGTAAGTAAGTAAGTATTGTATAAGTAATGGTCTTGACTGGTGTAAGTCATTGACCCTGAGTAAAAGAGTAATCTCCACCCGATTAACCCAGGTGGACAAAAAGGAGCTAACAAGTATTGTGTATGTCTTGTGTAAGAGTACTTCGGTAAAGGTAAGTATGTATTGGTTGACTTGTATTGTCTTCCTTGTATGTATTGAATTGTATGTATGTATCTTTGTGTAGTATTGTAGTATTATGTATGAAAGCATGTATGTGTGTATGTATGTATTTGCAAAATGAATCGCATGTATTCGACCAAGTGGTCGGCGTACCCTCGCTAGTACGCGGGGTATGCGGAAGTCATATGCAGCGTAAGCTGAGCCCCTAGGGGCAATGTTTTTATTGTACAGGTACCGAAGCGGCTAAGGTCATGGTAAGAGACCCGCGGTCATGCTTAGATAGCTAGGAACGATTTGTAGATAGTAAAGAATTGTATAAGGCGTGTAGCCTTGAATGTAGAAGTGTACCAAGGGGTACACCATTATGTATTGCAAAGTATGTAGCTTGTGAGGAATGGGTAGATGCTAGACTCTTAGTGAGTAAGTATGAACTTGAAGGGATTGTTGTATCTGTATTTGTATTTGGATCTTAGTAAACTCGGTATAGTATATTATATTGAAATGTATTGAATTGTATTTGGAGTATTGTATTGAATGGAGGATTGTAGTACTCAGTAAGTAAACGGAGTATGTATTGTAGTTGTGTAGTACTCGGGATTTCGGCCCATCAGACCGATGTTGTATGTAGTAGTAAGCCTTGTTAGTCACGTGGGTGGCTAACGGCATTGTATCACCCACCGTTGTGTAAGTATGTATCCGCTGTGTGAGTATGGATGTATGAGAAGATTGGACGGTAATGACGGTATTAGCGGTAGGGGTGTTACTAAAAGTGGTATCTGAGCGAAGTATCGCTCTGATGACTGGAAATACCGAGTTAGGAATTAAAAGCTTAGGGCTAAGGGCTGAGTGATAGCATTAGATATGCTAGTTAGGAACTCCCGGTGTGTACCGGATACCTACAATATCAGACCCGCCCTCTACAAACCCGTTGTATAACTTGGGAAAGAACGCCAGAGAGAAGGAAAGTCCTCTCATACTAGGGAATACCCGAACTCGCAGTTGTGAAATAATCATACGGTAAACAAGAACCGGCATATAGTAGGTTCCAAGAATTGGAAGTCCCGGAGATGGTTCCCGGTTGAACAACAATACCCGCACTTAATAGCGGTAGAATGAGTACTCCAACCATAAGGAGACTGCAACTTACAATAGCATGGGGCGACATGCCTAGCAGTCGTGAAACCTGGCTAGTCAACCAGCAGCAGGAAAAGAAGCACTAAGCGTGCAACGGAGCGGAAAAAGGAACAGTAACACAACCCGAGACACAAGTCTGCGGGGGCAGTAATATCTAAATAATACCACCAACAGTATACCAACTAACTACGGATGTAGTCAAGAGTGATTAACTCTAAAACTGCAACGCCAAAAGGTTACAATACCTGGCCAACATAGCTCAGACAGCTACAAGAACATTCACGGGAGATAATCCGCCAGGACTACAGGAGTAATGCCTGAACAAGCTAAGGCTCAATAACCACGGTAAACAGGTGGGAACGAGCAACAAGGAAAACACAAAACCAATGAATAAGGATCTCCAAGGATTGGAGAAGTACCTGGTTATGACAGCTACGTCAAGATCGTTGAAAAGTTACTCAGGAGACTGATTAACCTAAGTAAGAGACCCACTGATCAAAGGAAGAGTCTACAGGACTACCAAATACGAGTGGAAACCATACCGTGACCGGTATAGGTTTACCCAAAAACCACCAGTACCACGCACTTGCCACGGCAAGTGCAGTAAGAACAGGAATATGTAAAGGAACTCTAACACACTGCATGTACATAGTAATGTACCGTGACAGCAATGAAACAACTACAGGATCACACACCCTAAAAACTGGAAGAATGGAACCTTGGAAAGGCCTAACGGCCTGACCATTGTATTAAGAACATACCGGTCAGCGGGAAGCTAGACCCAGTCAAAATCAACCGGCATTGGAATGCCATAAAGATTTCTATTTTCTTTTAAACCAAAAATTTTCTTTCAAAACCACAAACCTTCTTTCAAACCTTGGACTTCTTAAAACCAAACCAACAGAATTACGGTGAGTATCATAGAATGATACGAGAGGAGTTGACAATAGAATACTTCACCTAGGTGTGTGACGAGCACTACGAGTGTACCCAAATACGGGATGTGGGACGACCACACTCCGAAAGAGCTTGTGGGCCTGACAGATAGTCGAGTAAATGGTAACGTATCAATAAGGTACCCCACGTATGTATACATGTATTGTACGAAACACGGGAAGTAGTCAACTCCGTTCTACGGACCATGAGTAAGTTCAAAGCAAAACAGCTGGACACCTCAGGCGATCAAGGAGAAGGAACCCAACTAAGTAATAAGTATAAGGGACTTAGAGAATCCATCCGAAGATAAGGAATGAGGACTAGGAAGCGCAAAGAGCGCAGACTAGTAGGTATAGACATTGGATATGTCTCAAGGACTTCAAACAAATACATGGTAGCTGGAACAAACATCCAGCCCAACACAGTAAGGCAAAAGCCTAACGTGAACACAACGATGCACGACAAACGGGACAGAGCTCCCAAGAGCGATCACAAGATTACCACGAAGTATAATCCATCATTGGAGAGAGTATAAACAGTCTACCCAAGAACGGGAGACGTTATAACCCTAAAGGGGATATCTCAAAATACGATACCACGAGGCGGTATAGTGTACACAACATGTCATAAACATTAGCCGGATGTAACGGCGTAACCAACAACACCCAGGAGCAATCCTTGAAGGGTGTCCGAGTCAACAACAGTCCGACAAAGCATCATGATAAGAGCACGGGAGCTAGAACGAACACTCGGTTAGGACACCGAAGGGATTTCACTTAACAGGAAATACCCTAAATTACAAAAAGGCACTGATTAGCACTAGATTGCCTAAAGGGCCTCCTATGAACGGAAGCGTGATGTCACAACTTGCCATGGAGCCCAGTAATACCTCCAACCTATGGAGTATACAAGGAGTGCAAACATGTATAAGCAGCTTTCAAAGAGCATAGTCTGCATCAATAAGGCTCAAAAGCCATGAACCAACTACGTTATGTAAACTTAAACGGTTGCAAAACCCACACCATTAATAACAAGACTTGCAAGAGATATTGCTTCATACGACAAATAAATCAACAACTGAACCACCCAACTTGAGCTCAACATAATGAGTGGCTTGGAGTAATGGATACCTCAGTGTCACTGTCACTAGAGCATCAGTCATATACAGTTGACGAAGCTGTTAATTACCCTCATGCCTTCTGTAGAAATGGTAACACAGAGGCGTAGGAATCGTAATAATGCCAACAATGGCCTAGTCCACACTTGGACACTACGAGAAGCTCGAGGAAGGGTACCCCTCATTAACTAAAGACCATCAATACGGTAATGATGTGAACCCTTAGAAAAGGCTTCCATCTATCAGAACAACAAGCTTGTGCATGTAGATATTGCCAAGAGGCGATCGAACAAGGAAAAGAGATTTCCAAATCAGTATGACTTAAAGGAGTAAGTATACTCCGTATGCACCCAAGCATACGGTGAACCATTGTATGAATACTAACATAGTAAACCTTGTCATGAGAATTATGAGTGGAAACAAACCCCTCAACAAGAACTTTCATTTATCAATGATAGAATACTCCTCAGTTGGAGAACGGGACCAGAAAACCCTTGAAGTTTCTTGGGATGTTCCGGTGATGTACATACAAAGGTAAAACTACACAGCTAGAGCCTATAACCGATGCTCGGCACTGGGAGACAGTAATTATCAAAAACAATCAATGTGAATGCACATTGAACACCACGGATGACCAACACTCAAAAGAGCTTGTAACCCGATAAATCACTTCATCCTTGGTCAACCAAGATACTTGGTAAATTGTATTATAAATGATGAAGGAATGTGAGGTAAGCTAACCTACACATGAAACCTAAATTGAAACAAAACATCTCCACATTGGGAAGATTTTGACATTGTGGTATGCTACGACAACCGTCATACACACGAATATAAGAAAACCCTCGGTATATTCACACCATAAGGAAATGGTGCCAACGATAATGGCAATGAGTAAAAGAAAGCTACCACAGTAACAGAGACCGTAAAAACGATGTTGTATAATGAGTAAGAATACGGTGCGCAACAAGCGACCGCTATGAGGAAGTAGTAGACAATGACACGAAGTTGTAAGTGTGAGATGACAGGCAGAAATATTCATTCCTATCACATAAGAGAGTTACTGCCAAGCGTTTACGCCTCGGCACTCTGTATGACTGAGTGTTTTGGTATTACACTTGTGCAGCTAGTGATCTAGTGGGATAGCTAGGAATATGGAAAATGTAAATAGTAGTAAACCCTTCTTTTCATCAGCGAACAGGGCAGTAGCTGGTTAAGCAAGAGCTTAGAAATAAACCATGTGGCCTAAGGCCAAAGAAGCACGAAGAGTGTAAAACACACCAACAATCACAAGATGTGAATTCCAGTGGAATAAAAAGTGAAAGGAGACTTAAGAAAGTCACTAGGACCAACGCATAGAAAATGCAAGGTCATACAAGTAAAGAACACTTGTACTCAACTAGAAGAACTGGTATAATTCAGAAGCTATTGGCAACAGAGGAAGCACTACAACTAAGTAGTGACTTAACCTCGCCCGACAGCAAGTCGGAAGCACTCAGTGAATAATCATGGGAGTACAAATAGTATATATAATAGATTGCCAAAGAGCTGGTTATAAATCTAAAACTCAATGAGTTCAAGCACGGTAAAAGAATACCACATTGGTTTAGTAAACCTTATTCCCACAATAGAGGGATAAAAAGGCGATGTGTAGCACATTTAGAATAACCAAAGAGCGAATTAAGCACTAAGGTTATCAGGGTCGCGCAGCAGAAGCTAGTGGGCCCTAGCTAAGAGGCTAATGTACATAGTAAATATGAGAGAATGGCTATCAATGCCTTGAAGCCTGATAGGCTAGAACCGAATAAATTATGAGTTAAATAAACTTCTATAGGAATCCTTGGTGCAAGGACTAAACCATTAGTATGGTTAAGACCATTTGACCAGAGTACAATATATAATAGACCGTAGGGAAGCTAAATGCTTCAGAATGCCCGAACTTAGTAAACCAATGTTCAATAATGACATATGGTAGATTACGTGGGCGTAATCCCTTTTAAGGGGGGTAGAGCGAAAACCGCTTAATGTAAGTTTCATAAATAAAACACATAAATTATAATGTGCATAGCACAAATGAGAATTGAGTGATGATTGATACTTATGTTAAATAAACATACGTATTAATTCATATTGTAATTGTAGTAATTAGGCACGAAAGATGCAAATACCATAACATGAGTCGGCATAAAACCGATATAGAACCTAGAGGAAATTGAGTACCCTAGGTGATTGTTTTGAGACAATTGAGAATGAGTAGTGGACGGAGCTCCACAAGTATTGTATCCTCGAAAGAAGTAGTATGAAATGATTGAGAGTAGTAGATGAAGGAAGTCCAGGAGTAGTGTATTCCTAGGTAAATTATTGGAAGTAAATTGAGAACGATTGAATTTCATAAGTATTGTATTTCTTAGTAGAGTATTTGAGAGTAATGGACGAAAGTGGCAAAAGTCGATGAAGTGAACCTTAGGCATAGAACTCGAAGTAAAGTATTTGGAAATAGAGTAAGGATGATTGATGGACTGAATTTCATCCTTTGGAGTTGTATGAATTTATAATTATGACTAGGAAGAGTAAAAAGATAGAACATGGAAATAATCGAATTACCTGTTTGTTTGAAACTGATGTGGGAAGTCGAACTTGATCCTGATCAGATCAAGGGAAACCGAACACAAATTGGGGTGGAAAGATAGTTCAACACTGATGCTGATCACATCAGGTCGACTGATTCTTGAAGCTACCCTCAAGTGGTCACAAGAATCACACATAGGATAGATGTAATGAACATAAATTGAAATTTGGAGTTGTATGTTTTAGAAAAACTTCTAATTAGTAGTGGTGAAAGAATTTCCCTTAGACTGGAGAATGAGGATTTGTTAGAAGCTTATACCGGAGAAGATGGTAGTATATCATATTGTATTATTCCAAGGGCAGCGGGACATAGAGGAGTCCTGTGTCTAGACGACCTGAGTGCCTGCGGGATTGTATTCTGTATTGCATTGCTTTGGGGATAGCTTTGCACTGTATGTATAAACCTCGTAATGTGGAACCAGATGGTTGAATGTATGCGGATTGGAGTAATTATTGTACATTTGTATGGTATGGAATGTAGAAACCTTGAGTAATGGATTTGGGATTTGTAAGGAGGGGGAATGTATGACTTTGGCATTAGACATGTATGAATGAGTAAGTATAGTAATCCATCCTTAAACAACTTTGAGGACAAGGTTTCTTAAGGGGGGTAGATTGAAATACCCCGAACTCAAAAATAGTGATTAAAATAATTCTAATATGTATTTAGGGGCCTAATAGTGCCTAAGTAATATTGGTGAGGAAAAATAAATCCAAAGAGAAATAAAGAAACACTTAAAAAGCGAAAAATGCTAAATAAGCGTTAAATAACCATAGGAGGTAAGAGACCTCGGTTAGAGTGTAATATGGATTCTTAAGGCTTAATAAGGCCTAAATAATATATGGGAACAACTCCCGAAGAAAACGGATCTAAATAATGTATTAAAACGCTACTAGAGCTTTAGTGCATATTTTTTGAGAAAACCCGAAAACGTGACTTTAAGTGGTCAAACGAACCCGTAAAAATTATAAATCACTAAATAACAATAATTAAGCATTAATGGAAGCTTAATAACGAATAAAAATAAAGAAACGAGAAAATTCAAGAAAACGGGCCCGGTTAGTGAATAGTACCAAAACCGGGTAAATTAACGAGCGTTTTGTAAAAGACGAAAAAATGCTCCAGCTAGTATTAATGTGGGGGCCGGTATTTAGGAGCTAATTAACCCCCTCACACACACACTAGCTAACTAATAAGAAATAAAAAAGCAAAAAGTAGAAAAAGTACAAAAGTAAGAAAAATTTCTCTCACCTCTCATTTCTCTCTTCTCTCTCCCATTTCTTTCTTCCCCACCAATTTATCTCTTTTCCTCCTCCCTATGCTGGCGATTTGGAAGCTCCACCAACCATCCATGGCTACCTCACTTCTCCTCCATGCTCTAGCCTCATGAGAGCTCCAAATGCAAAAATAATTGCATATTCTTGCTCCCCTCATCATTCTACACTTCCCTCTTTTTAGAATTTCAAAATGAGGAAGTTCATCTCCATGGGTTTTCCCCATTCAAAGAGAAAATAGCATCAATGGGTAGCTTGGAGTCTCCTCTCTCCATTAAGGTAAAAATCTTCATGAAAAACTCAAGTTTCCTTCATCCTCCTTTGTAACCGATTTCTACCCCTTTGTAATGCTCTATTTTCTCTCTCTTTTGAGCATCGATTCAACCTTGCAATGGTGGTGGAATCACCTTCTTTAACCAAGGGCTAAAACCCCTCCTAAAACACTCCAAAGGTAAACCCTAGAATTTGTGTTTTAAACACTTCAATGAATTAGTATAAATCTAAGGGTTAGTATTTTAATTACACTTGTTTTGTGTGCTTTGGGTGATGGGAATGGAGTTTGGCAACTCCATTCCCCATATAGATGATTTGTGCAAGAAAGAGAGAAGGAGGAGAATTGGAAAAGAAAGAAGAAATTAAGAGCTTAAGGTAAGAGCTCTTTCTTAATGCTAAATTTTAATGCATTGGAGTAATGGGAATGGGTAAACCAATTTAAAGAACCTAAAATATTGTATTAGTATTGTAGTTTATGGAAGTTTGAGTATTTGTGAACTAGTATTTGAATTGTAGGCCATAGAGCCAAGTAAATTGTGTATGAGTATTGGTATTGTTGTTTGATGGAGTATTGATGTATTGAGATTGCTTTGATTGCTGGTAGGACCCTTGTATGGGTGTGGCTAGATCAGGAATGATTTTGGCAAGGAAGGATGTATGTGGCTAAGTAAGAAATGTAGTTGAACTATGGTAAAATTTTGGTAGAAAACGCACATTTATGGGTAACTTGGTGAATGGGAGAACCAAGGTATGTATTGGGCTGAGTAAGGAGATTTAGTAACCTTGGAGTGGTAGTTATAGTATGAGAATAAAAGAGTGAAAATCTGTAGCAAGAGGTGTTGAATTTCATTGGAGGAACTAGGAAAAATTAGTGTACAAGATTTAGTGAAATGAGTGTTGGACTTGTGTATAGATAGTGTATTGCTTGGAAATGAATTTGGAATGGTAGAATGAAGTTAAGACAAAGTGCAAAATGCAAAGAGAAGTGTAGGAATGCACAAGTGTGCAAAGTGTGAAATTAAGAATGGAAATTTGTAGAAATTGAGCAAGAAGTTGAGTAAGTATTGGACCATGGATTTAAGGAGTTTTAGTGAGTGTTTAAGTATGTTTAAACAGGTATAAAACATGTGGAAAGAATATAGAATGATTGGATGTGGATTAAGGATTGATTAGGGGCTGAAAAATAGTGTATGTTGCAGGTTTTAGCAGGGTCCGGGACTTGGTCCTTGGACAAAGTCCCGGACCACCCTTAATTTTGTGCCGAGAATGACCAACCATGCCTGTTCCGGGACTTGAGATAGGGACAAGGTCCCGGACCATAGTAAAAATCTTGCCGAGAGTAGAATCAAGCATCTGGTCCGGGACTTGAGATAGGGACAAGGTCCCGGGCCATAAAAGAAATCCACCCGAGACTTAAGACTAGTGTTGGTCCGGGACTAAGGACCCGAACAAGGTCCCGAACCAACGCCAAAAATGAATTCTTAGCTTATTAAATGGGTTCTAAGGAAAGGTAATGAATGGTAATGATAGTATAAGATAATTAGTACATGATTAATGAAGTTTAAGGGTCATCAAAGGTACAAACAAGTTTGAGAAGTAAGTAAGAAAGTTTGAATATATGAATATTAAGTTAAACCAAAATAATGGGATAACGGGGTAAGTACAGGGGTAGTAATTATGTATGTATCCTAATGCTTAGTATTAATGGAATCATTTGACATGTAGTCATTGGTTCGAGAATAAGGATCGAGGAACAAGAGTGAACCAAAGGAACAAGGGAACACCCGGTAAAGTAAATTCTGGTAAAAGGTATGATTTCTTCATGCTCTGTATCCTAACCTGGTTACCCCGATTTGTGTGCTTATTTGATCACCTTAATAAGATAAATACACGAATCGTACTTTAATGCACTTACTTGTGCCTGTTTATATTTGTTCTTGCTATTTTGTCTTGAACATTTAGTTTGTATAATTCATGAAATGAATGGATGAAGATGAAGTGTGTATATACCTTGTAGTGTACTTGTGTAATGTATTGTACCTTGTATAGATGTGGATGTGAGTAGTGCATTTTGTGTGGCTTGGATGTGTTGACTTCTACTAATTCCTACCACCTAACTCCTAACGTAAGTATTGAGTAAATTGGAATGAGTAGAAGTCCGATATAGTTTCGGCCACACGTGAGGATGAGGAGACACAAGAGGTTGGATCCGATTCCTGGCTTTTAATCTTTTCCACGGCCCAAACCCCTTAAATGGGTAGCATCCTGGATTAGTGAGCCACAGTAAAGCCCGGTGGTGGGACGGTGTAGTCCCTGCCCGGAGGCCACTACGACTTGACTTGAGTAAGTAAGTATTGTATGAGTAATGGTCTTGACTGGTGTAAGTCATTGACCCTGAGTAAAAGAGTAATCTCCACCCGATTAACCGGGGTGGACAAAAAGGATCTAACAAGTATTGTGTATGTATTGTGTAAGAGTACTTCGGTAAAGGTAAGTATGTATTGGTTGACTTGTATTGTCTTCCTTGTATGTATTGAATTGTATGTATGTATCTTTGTGTAGTATTGTAGTATTATGTATGAAAGCATGTATGTATGTATGTATTTGTAAAATGAATCGCATGTATTCGACCAAGTGGTCGGCGTACCCTCGCTAGTACGCGGGGTATGCGGAAGTCATATGCAGCGTAAGCTGAGCCCCTAGGGGCAATGTTTTTATTGTACAGGTACCGAAGTGGCTAAGGTCATGGTAAGAGACCGGTGGTCATGCTTAGATAGCTAGGAACGATTTGTAGATAGTAAAGAACTGTATAAGGCGTGTAGCCTTGAATGTAGAAGTGTACCAAGGGGTACACCATTATGTATTGCAAAGTATGTAGCTTGTGAGGAATGGGTAGATGCTAGACTCTTAGTGAGTAAGTATGAACTTGAAGGGATTATTGTATCCGTATTTGTATTTGGATCTTAGTAAACTCGGTATAGTATATTATATTGAAATGTATTGAATTGTATTTGGAGTATTGTATTGAATGGAGGATTGTAGTACTTAGTAAGTAAACGGAGTATGTATTATAGTTGTGTAGTACTCGGGATTCCGGTCCATCAGACCGATGCTGTATGTAGTAGTAAGCCTTGTTAGTCACATGGGTGGCTAACGGCATTGTATCACCCACCGTTGTGTAAGTATGTATCCGCTGCGTGAGTATGGATGTATGAGGAGATTGGACGGTAATGACGGTATTAGCAGTAGGGGTGTTACATAAGAAGTTAAAGATAAAACTGTAAAGTTCTATATCAGTTTCATACTAATTCTCACCATCTTATACCTCATAGCATTACTATTTCCTGCCTCATACTCATATCGAATAATATCTCATAGTGTTCTCTTAATCTTATCTCACATGTAGTTTCATACCGACTCATATCTCATATATTCCTTAAGTCTCCTTAATTCTCTTTTCTTCGAACTGAATAATCTCTAAAACGCTAGTGTTTGTAAATGTACAGTAATATGAAAGAATTTAATCCAGTAAAACGAATTGCTTTTCTTTAAGAGTCGCGAAATCATTGAATACAAGCGAATGTCATAAACGGGGAATTGAATTGGATATGTACAAGTAGCAGTAAGAAGGATAGGATAAACAAGTAACAAAATAAAATGAGAGGAAGTTTAATCGAATAGGTAATAAAATGAAATATACAACTATGAATGATAATAGTAAAAGACGCATAAAATGATAGAAATGACGCAAAATAATAATGATAAAAGTAAATGCTAGAAGACAATTTAAATAGCGATAGTCATGATAAAATAAAATAAAAAGTAACAAAGTGAAAATAAAAGATAACTGAATAAATAAAAAATGAGTAACTAAATAAGCAATAATAAGATGAGTGAATAAAACAAAAGGGACGTGTTTAAAATCGTGTTGTTGTTGGAAATTCATTTTTAAATAGATGGGTTTTTCTGAAACGCTTTGAAAAATGATTTAAGAATTTTGTCATAAAACGATGGCTTTGTTTTGGCACGCACGTTAATATGTTTTGAAAAGAAAGGTGACGACCCCCCTTATTTTTTTCGTTATTTCAGAATTTGCTTTTTGGGGTGAGAATTTTTGGTGTCTACAATTACATGTCTCAATACAAAGTATTTCATATCCTAATACATCTTACTAAAATCTCATACCATTTACTAAACGAGTGTACATGCACAACTCGTGTAACAAAAGGAAAACAACCCGAAGTACTTCTACCCGATCCTACTCTCAGGACGGTCGTCTTCTGTCATTCACCTGCAAAATAATATGGATGCCCCTAGGGGCTCAGCACCTTTGCTGGTACGATAATCTTATAGCCCCAAGCTAACGGGGCTACGACGACTACTTGTCGATAGCATGCGGTTGATTATTAATACAACATAAATAAGAAGTACAATAAACACCACACCACATATGAACAATTATAGTTCAAACAAATGAACTTCTTAAAAGTGTTCCTTAAGTAAGCGAGTTAGCTTTTAAATCCTTAGGTTATGATTTTTCTTATTCTCAGTCCAAGTCTTATCTCATCTCAAGTCTTATCTCAAATCTTATCTCAAATAAGACAACCGTTCTTTAATTAGAATGGTTGTCCCTAAATTCATTGTTTAACTTGTCGGGTTCAAGGTAACCCTAGCCAATGAGTTATCAGCTCCATTGGTTTAAATAAACAATATTTCTTAGAATTAGTTGGGATTTAGGTAGATCCCACCACACCATCTTAATAATGCCTCCCACCTCGAACAGAAATCGAGGTGACCGAGTCTATATGTCGACTCTAGGCGACGAGTCCGAAGACAAGTCTCATTGGAGGACAGACCTGATTAGGATACCGACCTCCTAACTCAACATGCATGACCAGAGTCAGTCCCGGATTCCTCACCCCCCCCCCCCCCAAGTTCCTATTAGTAGAAGTCTCAACAACGATGTTTGTTAGTTAACCTCTTTCGGTTACTAATAAACCAATATTAGGGAGTGTTCCTTATTCTCTCACAATTCTTTACTAAACATTGTTAGTAAGTTCTCAAGGTAAGTTGTGTTAGTTTCAACAACACACAACAATTCAATAAACCGGTTGCATGCTTTATCTTGTTTAGTCGGAACACATAAACAAATAGCACACAGGCCGAGGGACACATCGTTAGCAAGCAGGCTATAAGAAAACCATACCATACACCGTCGGTTGTTCGGTTGCCTATTCTCCTTCCGAGTCCCAATTCTCAAGTCCTAAAACATTCATTCAATTTAGGTTGTTAATTACTTTCAATCAACCTAACTTACTTAGCCATTAATGTTTACCCACTAATAATTACTAAGTCCTTATAGTTTTAATCTTAATCACTTAATTCATTTAACTTCTCTTAATCTCTTAAGACCTTATATGCTTATCCTTCTAATCATCATCACCCTCCTAATGGTGGACTACTAATGCCACTCTTCCGTTTCTTTCTTTCTTTCTTTTTTTCTTTTTTTTTTTTATAAGGGCGACCAACCCACCGACTGACCCAAGGCCCCCTGGGTCGGTCGGAGACATAAACTTCTCCGACTGAAATTTTTACACTCGACCGACCCACAACCGACCCAACACCCTTGGGTCAGTCGAAGTCAGAAACTTCGGCCCTTTGGAAATCCCAGTCCGACCGACCCAGCCAGGGTCGGTCCCCTAGGTCGGTCTAAGGCAGACCCTTTTCCAAAATGCTTAATTAGCTCCCATTCTTTCCACAAGTGTCCTAGCATGTGTTACCATCATCTTGGCACTTTAAAACCCTCTTAAATCATCCACCAACCCAATGAATAACTCACTTCTAAGTTTCTTAAACACTTACTCAAATCCTTACTAAATCCTTAACACTTGAAACTTAGTTCCTTACACTTCCAACATGTAGATTTTACCTAGAATCTCAACTAACCATAGTATTCCCTCCTTACCAATTTGACCACCCCATAAGCATTATTATTCATCCCCATCTCCCTTACCCAAACTTCTCAAAGTTCTCAAGGTCATATTGCATATCCATGCACAACTTTTTCTCCTTTACACTTACTACTCTAAATTCCTCTTAAACATTCCCATCTCCTTTACTCAATTTACTCAACATTAACATGGTTATACACTCTTATCCATTCCTAGGCATTCCCATGACAAGCTACTACATTCTCTTATATCCATCACCCAAGTCCACTCATTACCATCAAGATTATGCACACTAGTTCATACTTAATCACCACAAGGCATTACACATCCTTTCCTATAGATTTTTTGTGCTCAAGTCTTAACATTCCTCATACCATGATCTTGGTGTGTTTAATACATCCACCTAACCTCTAATTCCTCCTAGATAACTCTAGGTCATTCTAATCCTCCCAAAACACCTTAGTTTAGTCATTTCTACCAAAATCTCCTTAAATGATTCCTAGTACTTTCTAGGTCCTAATATCTCCTTAAAACACTTTTAACACCTAGTTTCTCAACCGAATTTTGACATGATTCCCTACTATGTTATTATACCCAAGGCATGGTTTTTCTCATTCAATCATCTCACACTCAACAAACCCCTTTCTCATGATATTTCTCACCCAAATCAAACCATTCATAACAAACTTAATATAGTGCAATAATCTTAAATTGCATAGCACTAAGGCTCTTAAATTACATGGCTCTTAGGCCCTTAAATGACTTAAAATTAAACACTAAATTTCCCACATATAAAAGCTTTCAACCTGCAATTACACACATCAATGCTCCCATAGCAATATAAGTGTTCTTATAACTCACCTTATGATTGTTTTACTAACTCAATTCCCATTTGCTCCTTAATCACAAGTTCACAAATATGATCATGTTGTTTCTCCTAGGTTTTTTAGCCCATTACTTAATGTAAGCTCTAAGCTACATTTAGTTCCCATCTAAATCCCATCCCTTAAAGCATTAAACCACCTAAGGTACGTAATTTACTTTGTTTTTCTCAAGCTTCTCACTTCCCTCCTTGGTTTTCTTGATTGATTCTCGGCCAAGGACCTTAGTTTTCTTGCCAATCTTCTAATCAACATTAACATAATCTAATGAGTACTAAGGAACATGCCTAAACTCATAGAATTTATTCTTAGGTTAAAAAGAGTGCTTTAAGCCTTAAAAATGGATGATTACCTTTGAAGTCTCAAGATAGACTTTGGTAATGAATCAAGGAGGACCTCCACTAGTCCTTGGAGATTAAAATAAGCTAGTTCAAGGAGTAAAAACAAGATTCCATGAGAAGACAATTTTCGGTAATGCACAAAAGTGAAGGAAACTTGATTTTTCTTTCACTTTTCTTACCTTAAATGGAAGGAGATGCAAAGAATCTCTTCAAACTGAATTTTCCTTATCAATGGAGTTTTCCATGGCACCAAACTTGAGCTTTTGAAGTTTTAAAAAGATATGATTGAAGGGCTTGCTCCAACTAACACTAATCTAAGCTTAGTTTTTTATTTGGAGCAATATTGTAGATTTGGTGAGCAAGTCAAGATGGAGAAGGATGGAGTGCTGTTCTTGCGTGAATGAAGAAGAGAGAATGAAGAGAAAACCGGTGGAAGAAGAAAGAATGAAGAGAAGAGAGGAGAGAGGTAAGTCTTATGAGATATTTTCCTTAAAAGTAAATAGTACTTTACTTATTTCCCTCTTCTTTTTCTAATTGCTGCCATATTATGGTGACTCATCACCTTCAAAAACTGGCCCCCTCCTTTAATTTGGATATTTATGGCCTATCTTGACCAATTAATTAAACAAAGTTGACAAGTCTAAATTGGGCACTATTTGGGTACTATTCACAATTAGTGCACATATTTGTGAAATTTTGGTTTCCCATTGATTTAGACTTCCTAATGTGATACTAAGTAGTAAACATGTTGATTAAGGTGTAATCATGGTCATCTAGCCACTCAAAACCCCTTTCTAAGACATTTTTTTCAAAAATGTGCTTTAAGACTCCTTAAAGCATAATTTGTGTTTAAACCTGTTTTTGAGCTTGGTTTTCTTTGGTAATTGGTTTAACATGTTCATTAGCATGTTAATAAGGTCTAGGAATGACCTTTGGGTCCTAATCAAGGTTATACCAAGTCTTGAGCAAGTGTTTGCTTACATTGACTTCATGGTGTTTTCTTTGGTTTAAATTGTCTACCAATGTTTCTAAGGCATGTTTTAGCCTTATTACATCATAAATTGATGTTTACTTATCATACTTAGGTTTGGGGTATTTCACTTCCAATAAATCAATGGGATATAAACCTCAAGGGCCACACCAAGCAAGCAACTCTCAAAATGGGGTATAGACCTCAAGGTGGTCCACCGGGATTTAGCCAACGACAACACCCATCATCCTCTTCTTCTGATAAAAAATTTTCTAGGTTGGAAGCCATGATGCAAAACATGCAGTATGACAAGGAACTTCATGTCAACCACCCAAACTAAGTTCACCGAGCAAGAATTCTTCAATGCCAACCAGTCAACATTTAACCAGAACCTCAAAACTCAACTGGACCAAATCTTAGAACAACTTGCTCAAAGACCACCTGGCACCTTCCCTATTCAACCAAAGCAAAACCCAAAATAGCACCTCAAGGTTATCTTCGTTAAAAATATTGACAAAGAAGAGGTTGAAGTGGTAAATATGGTTGAAACCCCTGAATATCATCCTCTTCATCAAGGTTGGGCAATGTCGATTGAAGCATCTAAAAGAAAGATAGTCCAACTTGAAGCTTCTTCAAGAATTCATGAGCATGGACTTCAAGATGAGAGGGATCACCTGGAGAGGCTGCTTGTAAATTATGCAAAGGAAAAATTCAAGTTGGAGGATGATGAAGAAGGGGTAAAGGGTATCACCTTGAGAAGTGGTAAAAAGGCACAAGAGATTCAAATCCCACAAGAGTCAGGTGTAGCCGAGGAGAATGATGAAGGGAAATTTGAGGTGCAAGAAGAGAAAACTCCTTCAAATGCTCCCATAGACCCACCTGCAAGAAAACCCTCTCCTTATGAGCCACCCATGCCTTTCCCTAACCAAGCCAGAAAGCATAAGTTTGATGCTGATTAGGGAAATTTCCTTGCAGCGCTTAAACAGTTAAGTGTCAACATCCCCTTTATGGAGCTAATTGCCACTATGTCAAATTATGCAAAATAACTCAAGCATCACATCTCTAACAAAATAAAATTGGCCGAGGTTGGAACTTTCTCTACCATCTCTCAATACAATCTACCTTCAAAATGTAATGATCTGGGTAGTTTTACCATCCCAGTCATGATTGGAAGCACCTCATTTGAACATACCCTATGTGATCTAGGTGCCTCCATCAACTTGATGCCTCTCTCTACCTTCAAGAAGCTGGGAATTAGTGATCTAAAGAAGACCAAAATGATCCTTTAGTTGGCAGATGGGTCTACTGTATACCCAAGTGGAGTGGTGGAGGATGTCCTCATCAAGGTGGAGCATCTATACTTACTCATGCGCCTTTGTTATCATGGATATCGAGGAAAGCCCCACCACACCCCTCATCCTTGGTAGACCCTGAAGTGGGGTTCCACCACGCATAGTAACCAAGGGGCTAGCGGAGAATACGTGCTACCTGTGGAGACAACAAGACGGGACTCCCTCCGACTAAATCCTCTTCCAACTCCAAAAAACGGACTCTTACGACCAGAGAGCTCTTCCGCGGAAAGAATGCGGAAGAACGGTCGCCTCCGAGGAAGAGCAAGACCCTCTCCGATCGTCCCATAAAGAAGTTATTAGTAAAAGGGGGGTAAAGTTGTATGAAAACCTTGTATATTTAGGAATATTCTAGAATAATGTAGGCCCATAGAAATGGGTATACACTAACCGGAGCCTATAAATAAGAGTCATGAGACATGTAACTGGGGAGGCTTTTTGATATATTCAATACTGGGAGCCCCCTTTGCAATCTAAGCTTAAGTACGAATTCCATACTCTTTCATTTGGCGCCGTCTGTGGGAAAAGAACGTCGAAAGATAACCACGATCCGATCCACAAGAGTTACGTTTCTTTTTTGTCCATGGCACCACGATCAAGCAAGGGGAAGGGGAGGATGGCTGCGACTGGGGAAAGCTCGTTCTCAAAGGAAGACCTCACCGATCTGATGAGAAGTTTTGCGCAAGAAGTTAATGAGAAGATGGCTGAGAACAATGAGCGATTCCAACAGGAGCTGGCGGACAGAGATCTGGAGCACCAGAAGAAGATCAGCGAGATGGCGAGTGTAATCGAGAATCTGAAAGCAAAAAGCGGATCAAAGAGTGAAGAAAGCCGGAAAGAGAAGTCACCACCGAAAGATGTAGAGGAGGACCTCGTCGACATGTCGCTGTATCCCTTCACGAAAGTATCCGGAAAGCGAAGCTTCCACCGTTCTTCGTCGCTCCGGCAATAGAGAAGTACGACGGAACCGGAGATCCCGCTCAACACATCAAGAATTTCATCTTCGCGATGAACACTCAGGGAATCAGTTCCCAGGCACTCTGTAATTTGTTTCCAGGGACACTTACTAAGAGAGCTCTAAATTGGATTCCTCTCGGAAACCTCAATCCATCTCGAGCTTCAAGCAACTTACTGAGGAATTCAACTTTACTTTGCAGCAAGTAAAAAGATCCAGAAAGATACGCATTGAACTAATGGACTTAGGCAGAAAAGGGAGAGACGGTGAAAGAGAATACAGCGAACGCTTCCATAAGCAGGTGGCTGAAATGATGATGTGGATGAGAGAAGATACTGGTGAAAGCTTTCGGAAATGGATTGGCAAATCCATGGCTGGCAGGAAAATTGCTACCAAGGCACCGCAAACTCCGGAGAGTTAGCGGAAATGCTGCACGATTTTGAAATCAGAGATTGTGGAAAATAAGGCGAGAGAGTTGGGCAATAGTTTCAGGCTACCTAACGAGAAGAAACAGGGAGGAGTGTCGTCTGTTGGCGCGAGTTATGGGGAGACATCTGCTTCGAAACCTTGGGGAGCAAGGTACAGGCCGTACGGGAAGGATCCAGTCGTGCCTTCCCATACTGGGGGTAAGACGACATATGGAGCAAAAGTTATTTCTATCACTCCAGGAAGGTACGCAGCTGCAGTAAGGGAGGGCTATCTTCCGCCTCCGAAGAAGCCTGCCTCAGGTGAGAGCACATTGGCGTTTTGTGAATTTCACGGACACTACAGCCACAGAACGACCAATTGTGTAACATTATCGAAAGAACTGAACAAAATCGATGAGCAAAAGAGGAAACAAGAAAAGCAGAGACAGGAAGTCCCCAAACAGCAAAAGAATAACAGCGACTACCAAAACCGATCTCGTTATGGGCATAACGGGGGTGGCATGAGGAATGAGGATCACCCTGAGCTAGACCATAGCAAATCTTTCGATTTCGGAGTCATAACTGGTTTGTTCTCAGAAAAGGGCCGTTCACGGCAAAAGAAAAGAAAAGACACGTACACCAAGTCCATGAGAAGCTACCGGAGAAGAATCCAAAAAAGGGAACCCTTACCACCTATCTACTTCACGGAGGAAGACGAGGAGGGAGTCTACTACCCCCACATGATCCCCTCGTCATTCGATCTCAAATCAATGATAGGATGGTGGGAAATCCTTGTCGACAGCGGAGCGGGAGCAAACGTGATCTCCTTACGCGGAGGGGGCAGTTTCCGGAAACTGGAGATCCCGGATGAAAAGGTCAAGCCGTTTACTGCTACTTTCGGAGGTTCATTGGAGGGATCACGGCTCAGGCCAGCGGGAGTGTCGATGTCACAATGACATTAGGCCAAAAGGATGATCGGAGAACAGAAAAAAATAACCTTATATATCATGCGAGACCTGTCCGGGTACAATGTCTACTTGGGGCGACCTGGGATCAATGCTTTCGGAGCTGTCTGTAGCACCTACTATCTCAAGCTCAAATACTTGACAAGGGGCGGAAGGTTGGTGTCCATCCCCGAAAGCCAGAAGACAGCAAGGGTATGCGAAGTTCGGATTACAGAGGATTTTCCGGAGGAGGATGTAATCAAAGAAGTCGGCTCCAGTCGAGAGTACGAAGAAGGAGAGGCCAGGGCACGGGTGCCTGGAGAAGCCTCCGAGAAGGCAGTGGTACCAGAGGAACGGCCAAAAGAGAAGAAAGACATTCGCTTGGAGCCCAAAGGACATGCCCGGAGTGGACGCCAGCGTTATCCAGCATAACTTGAACGTCGATCCGAAGTTTCCTGCCATCCGACAGAGGAAGAGGATCATAGGAAGAGAAAGGGACGAGGCTACACGGACGGAAGTTGAAAGGCTGCTGGAGGCCGGCTTCATTAGAAAAGTTTTCTATCCAAAATGGCTATCAAATGTAGTTTTGGTTAAAAAAGCAAACGGAAAATGGAGGATGTGCGTGGATTTCACAGATTTGAATAAAGCTTGTCCAAAGATTTCTATCCTTTACCTTCCATAGATAAACTTGTGGCGGCAACAGCACAGAGTAGCGTGATGAGCTTTTTAGATGCGTTCTCTGGATATAACCAAATAATGATGAACAAAAATGACCAAGAGAAAACATCTTTTGTCACCTCAACTGGTATATTTTGCTACAAGGTCATGCCGTTTGGATTGAAAAATGCGGGAGCAACCTTCCAGCGAATGATTGACGAGGTATTCCGGGATTAGTTGTCTCGAAATGTGGAGGCATATGTGGATGATATAGTAGTAAGAAGTGATTCCATAGCCCAGCACATGAAAGACCTTGAGAAAACCTTCGATACCCTGGATAAATACAAAATCAAGTTAAATCCTGAAAAATGTGTCTTCGAAGTCACCCGAGGAAAGTTTTTGGGATTTATAGTCGGACAGAGGGATTGAGGTTGATCCGGAGAAAATCCAGCAGTCCTCAACCTTCCGCAGCCAAGAAACATTAAAGACGTACAAGCCTTGAATGGAAGGCTCACTGCTTTAAGTAGATTTTGCTCCAAGCTCCAGGAAAAATCTATTCCATTTTTTAATACTCTCCGGAAAAATAAAAAATTCCAGTGGGATGCGGAGTGTAGATGCCTTCGAACGAATCAAGAAAATGCTTCAGGAGCTTCCGAAGCTCGGCGTTCCGACACCAGGACAGGATCTATTCTTATATTTATCGGTCTCAGAATGGGCGGTGGCAGCAGTCTTATTCATGGAGGAGGAAAAGAAGGAAATCCCAGTCTATTTACCGGAAAAATCCTAACCGCTGCGGAGACAAGATATTCCAATATCGAGAAAGTTTTGTTTGCTCTTGTAATCGCATCCAGAAAACTGAAGCCATACTTCCAGTCGCACCGAATCACCGTCCGAACTAATTGGCCCTTAAAACAAATCACCAATACCCGAACGCCTCCGGAAGGATGATTACTTGGACGGTGGAGCTTACTCCAATTTGAAATCCATTATGTTCCTCGGACAGCAATAAAAGCTCAAGCCCTGGTTGATTTTATCACCGAGGCAAGTTTCTTCTGTCAAGAAGAACGGGAAGTCCGTATAAGATGGGTGGATGGAGCTAGATGTAAAACTGGTGCGGGAGTTGGGGTTGTGATCCAGACTCCTGATGGAGGGAAAATGAATCATGCTATACGGTTGGAATTCGAAGTAACAAACAATGAAGCGGAATACGAAGCGTTAGTACAAGGACTGGAAATAGCCTATGCTCTGGAGGTGACGGAGCTGGAGGTACAATCTGATTCTTTGCTTGTGGCAAGACAAAGTGAGAACATCTTCGAAACAAAGGAGGAAAATTGAAACTGTACTTAATAAAAGTACAGGATCTAAGGGCAAGATTTTCAAAATGCAATCTCCGACATATATCCAGAGACCAAAACTCGGAGGCTGATATGCTGGCTAAATTAGCAAGTATAGCGGAAGGAATTCCGGAGGAAGTACACCTACAACTACAGAAACTCCCGAGTATAGGAGAGACGGAGACAATGGCAGTGGAAATAACCGATTTAAGCGAATCATGGATGACTCCCATTATCCGGTATATCCAGCGAGGGACACTTCCAGAGGAAGAAAAAGAAGCCAAAACAATAAAAAGAAGGGCAGCATCGTTCTTTTTCGAAAACGGCCAACTGTATAAGCGATCTTTTGGCAGACCATCGATGAAGTGTTTGACGGAGAGTCAAGGGCTAGAGCTTGTCACCGAAGTCCATGATGGGTGTGCGGCAACCACCCAAGGAGGAAGGGCGATAATGCATAAAATATTAAGGATGGGCTACTTTTGGCCAACAATCCAGAAGATGTGCGGAGACTATGTCAAAAAATGCGTACAGTGCCAGTTACATGGTCTAAAAGTTGGAAACCCGCCTGCGGAGATGAAATCTATCACCTCCCCAATCCCTTTTGCGAAATGGGGATTAGATATAGTCGGTCCATTTCCAGAGGCATCCCCCAGAAGATATAGATACTTATATGTGGCGGTAGACTACTTCACCAAGTGGGTGGAGGCTCTTCCGGTAGTAAGCATAACTGCGCGAAAGACAGAGGAGTTTGTTTGGAAGAACGTCGTGTGTCGGTTTGGAATACCAAGGGTAATCATAACGGACAACGGTGCGCAGTTCAATTGCAAGAGCTTTAGGGATTTTTGCGAAGAATGGAAGATTGACCTGAGGTTTGCCTCTGTAGCTCATCCACAAGCAAATGGCCAGGTGGAGAATACAAATGGACAAATCATGAAAGCTCTGAGAAGGAAGTTGGAAGGGAAAAATGGAAGGTGGGCGGAGGTTCTACCACAGGTCCTATGAGCTAACAGGACGACTGTCAAGGGGCCAACCAGAAAACCCCTTACAGATTGACTACGGTCTGGAGGCGGTGGTACCCGTAGAAATCATGATACCGTCGAAAAGGATTGAAGGGTATAGGGAAGAAGAGAACGATGAGGGCATCCGGGATGAGTTAGATGTCTTGGATGAAAAGCGAATGATCGCCGACCTAAGAAATCAAAATAACAAGTTGAGAATCGAACGACATTTCAATAAAATGGTAAGGGAACGGTCCTTCTCCGCAGGTGACTTGGTACTGCGGGAAGTAAAACAGCCAGCGAAGTTACAACCTCAGTGGGAAGGACCATACATCGTTCACGCTAAGACTGACCGGGCATCTTATAGGCTCCGAAACATGGACAGAGGTGATTTACCACATTCCTGGCACGCAGAATGCCTCAAGAAATTCTATGTTTAATATCTTTTCAACTGCAGGTTAATGAGTTGTTGAAAAAAGCACAGGAATAATTTCATACAGATGTCCGACGATCTCACAAATGGTGGCAATAAATGAGTTGTTTCGTTGCGAGTATTCTTTTATCACTCGGAGTTTGCAAAAAACTTTTTTCAGAGGATTGATCACCCTTTGGTCTTCAAAAAATATATTTTAAAACAGTTTCTGATTATTGTTTGGTTTACTTAAAACCAAGACCAGCGAGTCTTGAGAAAAGAAAAGAAAGACAAAGAATGTATCCGACGATCACCATTGGCCATGGTAGAGTGTTTTGTATCCGACGATCTACCATCAACGATGGTAGTGTAATTCATCCGACGATCTCACTGTCTTACTGACAGTAGAGTGTTAATCCGACGATCTCACCGACTCAAAGTCGGTAGAGTGATAAACAGACGATCTCACCATGTGTACAGTGGTAGAGTGTGAAAGCGTAAAGGTGTAACTAAAGGGTTACCAAAAGGCAATTTCAACAAAATGAAATAAAAGCAGCTTAAAGATCCTACATTAATCAAAATCTCCGACTTTCGGGAAACCGGTCGCTCCGGTCATACCCGAAAGGTCTGGTTGGTCTATTATAAAAAAGATAGGAGATGTTATTTACAACACTTTAGTACTCCGGAACAAAATATGTGATAGCTATAACAAACTATAAAGCAAAAGAAAAAGTTTATGTTGCAGGCTCTGTAGGGTCTTCCGCAAGCTTTTCAGACTCCTGTGTTCACTTCTGAAGAGTTGAGGTTCTACCTTCGGAGTCTTCTTTCTCTCCTACCGGTGAAAGAGCGGCATCACTCCAGGCCCGCGCAGCAACTGACCCCATAAAGGATGGAGCAAAGCACGTATTCCCCGCAGAGCGAGAAAACCTCAGTAGCTCCTCGTGGTATCTGGTGGCACGAGCAAGTGCTTCGAACTCGAGGCTTTCATAAAGAGCTTCGTCCACGGATTGTTGCTTCTCGGAGAAGAACTCCGACACAATTCGTTGGCTCTCTCCAGCAAATTTGTGGCATTGGGAAGAGAGCGCCTCTTTAAGGCCTGAAACAGTGCGGTCCTTCGCTTGAAGTTCCGACCGTGTCTCCTTGAGAGACCCCTTTAACTTCGCAACCTGGTTCTCATAAGACAGGGTAAGGCTCCGGTATCGTTCTCTCTCCGACTCCGAAGTGATTAGTGAAGCTTTAAGTCCGGATACCTTTTTAAGCCAAAAGTCGGAGCTTCGGGCAGCCTCTGACGAAGAACTTGGATTTTCTGCAATGAAATACAAAGGATTAACAAGAAATAACAAGGGAACGCAGAAGCTTTCGAAGATATGAAAGTTACCGGAAGCCTTTTTCCTCTGAGCTTCCACCTCTGCCTCAAGCTCTGCAATGCGAAGAGCGGCCTCCGTGAGCTTCTGCTTCTCCGATTCAAGGCCGGCTTGGAGATCACTCTGTTTGGCTTCAGCTGCTTGCAGGAGTTGGTTCTTTTTTTCCAGCTCAGACTCGAAAGAAGACCGAAGATCCTCGGTGGACTTCCGGATCTCTTCAGCAACCTTCCGGAAGTCTTCAGATTCCTCTTCCAGCACCCGCTTCTGGTCGTCGAAATAAGCCTGCAGCTTGTTGATCGTATCCTCTTGATCGATAGAGGCAATTTCTTGGAGTTCCTCCCGGAGGGCGGCCTTTTCGGCTTCAAATTGGGCCTCCGCTCGTGCAAGAGTTTCTTGAGCCCGGATTTTTTCTACTTCAGCAGCCTTCTTGTACCTCTCCGCACGGGCTCCATGATAGCGGAGAGCTTGAGAGGAATATTGAGACTGGGTCTCAACACATTGGGCCATCGCCATGGCCTAAAAAACAAGAATATAAGAATAAAAACAAAAGGTTTTACAAGAAAAGTATGTGCAAAGGAAACAAACCTGAGTTAAAGCACTCCAGAGACGCTCAAAAGCCACGTGCTCCGGAAGAGAGTGGCGGACAATGGCATCGGAACTACCCTCCCCAATCCGAAGTTTTTGTTTTAAGGGAGTCAGATGAGAGCCTGGGGCGAAAATGCCATTGTCGTTCTTGGCTGCCTTCGCAGCGGTAGACCAGAAGGTCTTGTACCTCATTCCGCGGACGAATGGAATGCGAGGAACCGGATTTCCTCGGTGATAGCCCTAGTCCAATTTTGGAGAAGGACCGCAGACCGAGGGATCAGCTTGCGGTGGAGGAGAGATCTGTCCTCCGCGTGCTTGCTCCTAGCTCCAGACGGAGGAGCCTCCTGAGAAGGGCCGTCGGATGAGTCCGAAGAAGAACTTTCCTCCGCACCAACCTCGGCAATGCCCTTGCCTTTACCGGGCGGAGCTTCGCGAGTCTTTTTTCCTTCTGGGGCCCCACCTTCTCTTATTGTAACACCCCGCACGGGTCGGCGCTCCCTTTCGGGCTCAGGATCTGCGGAGGGCGGAACAGGAGCTGCAAAAGACAAAATCATAAGTAATCAAACGGAAAGCAAGAAGTAAAAGATAAAGGAAGAATGAAAAGAGGCTACGGAAAGGTATACCGGTGGAAAAAATGGAATCGGTATTTTGAGTTAAAGCTTTGTCTACGCAAAAAAAGCCATGCAGGTCAGGGAAGAGGGACGATATGGGAGTTAAATCCACATCTTTCTTAACTCTGCCTGGACTACAGGAAGGGGTAGATACGGAAGTACCTGTTTCCGAAGGGACAACAGCGGAGGGGTCGATCGAACCCGTTTCGGTAACATGCTTTTCCTTCCGCACTACTTTAATTTTATGCTGATCAACTTTTCTGGGCCCCTCGGGAGCTTTTCTCTTAGTGCCAGCAGTCTTGCTACCAGTAGGACTCCGAGTTTTTCCACCGGAGGGAGCAGGCGGGGCTCCTTTCTTCTCTTCGGTAGCTTTATAGTCTACAAGCTCCCAGTTGTAGCAGAGAGAAAATTTTGCGCCCGTTTGAACGAAAGCTGCGATGAAAAGAAGAAGTAAGAAAACCAACCACAAACTAATAAAGGAAGGAAGTACGCAAGAAGAATACGTACGGTCAATCTTCGACCGAGTTTTGTTCAATTTCTCTTCGGAGAGAAAGAAGGTAATGGGGTGAAGCGCAGAGGAAGTCAACTTCTTGAGTATATCTCCAACCGGAGATGAGTTTGCGGAGGAGGACAGTGGAGCAGCAAGTTGCCCCTTAGATATGTCTCCGACATGGGAGACTCCGATAAAAGTCCCCCTCGGAGGGTAGAAAACGAACCAGTTAGAAGACCAGCCGCTCTCCAGGCTCACGCGTTTAAAAAAGGAATACCCGGAAACGGCCAAGACGGAGATGTCCTCCTCCATCGTAGAAGTATTCACCCTGGTGGTGAAGAAATTTACAAACTCCCGCGCATCGGGAGTAATGTCGTTCTCCGCGCAGACAGAGAGGAAGGCGTGCAGACAACCCAGGGCATTGGGGTTCAGATGGGCAAGAGTGCAGCGCCGGCGGGAGAGGAAGCCAAGAACAAAGGGGTGCGGGGGGAAACGCAAGCCGCGGTGAAGATGCTCCCGATACACCACGAAACCGTCACCAAAATAATTAAAGGGGTGTGTCGTCGGCTCCGGCACACGAATTTTCGACCCCAGTGGGACTTGCACACCTTTCATGAGTTTTTTCAAATCTCTCATGGTGAGGCTAGAGCCGGTGCCCTGGCGGGGATAGTCCCCGCAGACATCTTCAGAAGGAACGGCAGGATCGTCAAAAATGCATTTTTCCCCGTCAGTGAAGAGTGTCGACCCCGCCGGCGCCAGAGCAGAGGAGCTTGGGTTTGACAAAGCCATTACAAACAAAGAAGGTTGACGAGTATGGACGATCGAGTAGAGGAAGGAAGTGCGGAGGAGAGAGAACGCAAAAACGAGAATCAGGGGGTTAGAGAGCAGGGAAGTTCGAAAGTTGGGGAGCAAAGCAAGGAAGTTCGAAAGTTTGAAAGGGAAGAGAAGAGGATAGAGGGGAGAGGATGAACTTAAATAGGCAGAAATTGGGCGTGCTCTACCAAAAATAATCATACCCTGCTCCTGCAAATGTGTCAGGGAAGTAGCTTCAGAAGACGAGGAGGCGGCGGTTGAAGCAAGGCACGTTGCTAAGCCTCCGCAGGATCTCCAACGGTAGGAAATCTAAGGCAGCAAAAGTCAACTCTGAAGACCTCTTTCCTTTTTTCAAAAAAAAGAGGTCTTGTGGGACTAGGAGGGGCGGAGCGGAGCGCCAAAATTCAAAAGCTAAATGACGGCCAACAACGAGAAGATCTTTCCTTATAAAACAAGAAAAGATCTTGTGGGACTGATGAAGTGGGGTTGCACCACGCATAGTAACCAAGGGGCTAGCGGAGAATACGTGCTACCTGCGGAGACAACAAGACGGGACTCCCTCCGACTAAATCCTCTTCCGACTCCAAAAAACAGACTCTTACGACCAGAGAGCTCTTCCGCGGAAAGAATGCGGAAGAACGGTCGCCTCCGGGGAAGAGCAAGACCCTCTCCGATCGTCCCATAAAGAAGTTATTAGTAAACGGGGGGTAAAGTTGTATGAAAACCTTGTATATTTAGGAATATTCTAGAATAATGTAGGCCCATAGAAACGGGTATACACTAACCGGAGCCTATAAATAAGAGTCATGAGACATGTAACTGGGGAGGCTTTTTGATATATTCAATACTGGGAGCCCCCTTTGCAATCTCAGCTTAAGTACGAATTCCATACTCTTTCAGACCCTTCCTCGCCACAGCTGACACACATATTGCAGTAGCGGAGGGGACTATTACACTTCAAGCTTATGATGAGAAATTGGTCTTCACCAATGCAAGGTGTCCAAGCAATAAGACTGCAACTGCCAAGGTCCTCAACAAAGAGGCACAACCACCTCAATCAATGTCACTTCTCCTCTCTTCTTTACCAGAGGGAATGGCAATTAGAACCGATTACCCACCATACACACATGAAAAGAAAAAGCGGGGTGAAGAAGAAAAATGCAACCATTCACCAAAATGGAAACCCGAAGATGTCTTCACTTCTTGCCTCGGGTACTCTCCTCACACCTATCCTCTGGGCAATTAAAAAAAGGGGAGGTAAGGTCTAGCCAAAGACGTTAAAGAAGGACAGCTTTCCGGGAGGCAACCCGGAGTTCATTTCATTTCATGTCATATCTTTAAAATTTCTTTAGTTTAAAACTTGCACAATACTTTGAAATCTTGTAAGTTAACAGGATTTTTGAGCATTCCTTGGAATTGCATTTTTGGGCCCAGATTGGTGTTGCTTGTGTTGTGAATATTTTGGAAACAGGTGTGCCCTTGGGAAAAAGGGATGGATTTAGGACAACTTCAAAGGAAACTCTGGTGAAATCTTCCCAAGAACCTTCAGCTTCAATGATCGAAGGCTGCACTCAAATGACCCCAGACACTCGCAAGTGTGGGGGAAAACAATCTTCAATCCGCACCTTATCAGGGGAGTACTAGTTTCACCTTACATTTTATTTTTACACAATACAAATCATACACAATTTTTGTTAACTCTATGCTAGTGCTTCGAAAAGGTATTTTATTTCTACCCGAGATTAGTTGTTGAACAATGAGCACATTATCCCATTCAAGTGTGGGGGAGACGACCTTTTCTTTTTGTGCACTGCTCAATTTCTTTATGCTTATCTATTGCTTCCCTTTAGGAGTCACATTTAGAGTAAGCAATTTTTTCTTTGAATTCTTAAGATTTCTCACCAAATTTTTGAAAAATTTCTCGCTTGAGGAGCATGTATGTGCGGTGCAACCATGTAACCTTATCGTGGTGAATTTTCATTGCTTAGGGGTTCCTTTTATCTTCTCTTTTAGGGATTGCTAAGGGGTGTGATAGGATCGGGTGCTGACCGAGTAGGTCTGAGGTGTTAGTCTCAGACCACCCCTGCTTGGAGGAGACAAGTATTTGCCAAAGGTAATAGCGTAAAGCTTTTGTATAAACTTAACAAGACAAGATTTTGCTTTGTATTAAAAATTGAAGTGAATTACAACCTAGCTTCCTATCTTGGGAATCGATAGAGGGATTCTATCTCATCCAACACTCGCTCTACTCTAGAAGTAGATCAATACGGAATAAGGAGTAAAGGAAGTGTTTTGTGTGCTCTATAGGTAATAAATACCAAAGCTGAAGTGACTAAGTCACACTAAGATCTCTTGTAAATATTGTGTCTCTCAAACAATCTTTTTATCTCTTCTAAGGCGTAAACTCGGATGTGTACCTCTCTCTTTACAAATGTGTGCTTATATACAGTCTAGAGAAAGGCTAAAATATTGGATACTGATCTTGGAGTAAGGCTTAGTTTTAGATGCACAAGTATCGGAGTGGTATTGCTTCTTCATGACCTCCATAGAGTGTGTCTTCCATGTCTCCTTAATTATCGGAGTCGACTGGTTCTGAACATGTGCGTGCGCGTCAAGTATCGATCCGTGTTGACAGTGGAAGTCTCTGTGCAGCGCTACTCAGACTGGAAAATCTTGAGGGCTAGTAGCTCTGTGGTGTGGCTATTATTGAGGAGGCAATCATCTGCAAAACCAAGTCTTCAACAGGGTGCTTCTTTGTGAAAATCTAAAAAGGGACTTGTGAGACACCATTGGTAACCAACAAAATAAGAGTTGAGTGTTCTGTAATATAAAGGCTAAAATGCCCAAATTCTCCTCACCATCTCTTATGCAAATGCGAAATGAATGCAATCATCTATTTTTCCATTTGTTTTATCCTTAATGCCCATTCTTGAGAGAAGTTGGCCATGGTAAAAGTTCTCTAAGTCACCTAATGTTTATAACTTTGAAGCACTCTAGATCATACCCTGAAACTCTAAATTTTAATTTGCCCTAAGCACACCTTTGCTAACAGGAAAATTGTAGGGGAGATTATATACAAAATGAATAAAAGAATAAAAGAATTATAAAATAATCCTACAACTCTACTACGGGTAGCAAAAATCCCGGTTGGAATATAGTGTGAGTAGATTACGACCAAGAGTATCGAACCCAAGGGACTAAGTAGAAAATTATTCCTAATCCTCAGTAATTACCTATTCTAAACAAGGGGGAAAATGTAAGTAACAATTTAAACTTAAAATAACTAACTAAAATCCTAACTAAATGGTATTTACAATGATTGGTCCTAGATTCAGGATTACTTCAACCAAGTACCAATATGATCTAACAATATAACAAGACTCGAATTTAACCAAACAAAGTGAACTTGCCGGATGGTCTGCAAGGACTTTGAATGTGCCGGACACGAGACACCCGGTAGTGTACCCGGCTTGTTTAGGGTGTCAATTGTATTTCCAGTTTCGGGTCCGACAAAAGGAAACTCACTACCCATTGTTGAATCGAACATACTTCATGCCACGAAACAAACGGGATAGTGGGTGGAAATTGGGTAAATTCGACAATCTTAAGTGTTGCTCCCACTGATGGGCAGAAGACAACGGTAAAGATGAATTAAGACTCCTTCTGTCCAATCCTACTCTTGACTGATGAAATCTCAAGTAGAACCTAGGATGAGAAGAATAAGCGATCAACATATTCAACTGTACTGACCGAAATCTTAATGTACACTTGCATTTATATTGAGATAATCTTATTGTTTACAAGGAAAGAATCACCCCTAACCAAGAACTAACAAGGTTTTCTACTTCACCATCCACACAAATGAAAGAAAAAGAACAAAAAGAAGAAGAAAATTGGTCATAGCCTTAACCCGACAAAGATATTCTTCTTCTCTTCGCGTGGATGGATCTGTAGACTTCCTTGGACACCAACAGTGGAATGAAGCGGAATTTGGTGTGAGAATGGAATGTGTGGGTGTGTTGGAATGTGTCAAATGATGTAGGCTCATGGCCTATTTATAGGCACCAATTCCCTCTTGTGTAGGGTGTTATGCCGGGTAAATGTCATCCGGCATCGTATTAAACACGTCCTAACTGTTAATGGTCGAAACCGCCAATTCTGCGTGAAAAGGTACTTGTGCTGGACAGAGAATGTCCGGCACCATACCCGGCATATGTTGGATTGGTAACTATTGTTAACTGTCATTGGCTGGTCAACTGAGGTGACTTTTGCTTGTGCCGGATAGGAAGTACCCGGCACTGGATCCGGTAATAACTTGTTTCTGCTCCATACTCGTGCCGTGCAGAAGTCTCCCGGCATCATATCCAGCATCACTCGGTCTTTTGGTTAGAAATTTGTTCCTTGCATGAAAATTATATAAAAACATAAGTCTGAACAAATAATACACTTTATACATAATATAATATAAATACTAACTATTTAACCTTATTTTAACTAATATACTTATAATTCTAGCATATAAAATATGATAAGTCTACGGCTTATCAAGGCCCTACACATACCTTTTGCTAGTCCTCGAGCAAAAATTAAGTAGAAAAGAATAATTGTTTATGCACAAAACAGATAAACTTACTAATGACCATTAGATAATCATTCCCAACTACCTAGCTCTAATTCATAAGCATCACTTAATCATCCTTATTCTATCAAAAACATACTATTGGGTATAAGATAACACATTCAAATTCCATAACCGATAGAAGACCTTTGGGCTATTTTTTATAAGGGATTTTGTAGCCTCTCCTTTTTCCAGTTTCCATATTCAGCCCTATTTCTCAAGGGTTTCTGAATGTGGCCAAGACTCTCATCAATGGTCTTCATGATTCAGCCCTATTTTCCAAGGGTTTCTGAATCTGACCATGATTTTTTCATTAAGAATAGTGAATTTAGGAGAAAAACAAAAGGAAAAACTCTCGAATGTTTCTTGTTCGGAAGCAATTTTTGTAACCTCATAATGCTTCATTTTTTTCTTTTGAGATAAGAGATTTTTTTCTTTTTCTTCTCTTTTTCACAAAACCCTTTCTAAGATTTTTCACCAAAAAGACTTTTCACCATTTCAAAAAAGGAAGTAAACATATTACCCAGAAGTAAATCAGAGATAAAAATAGGAGTAAGGTCATATACTCATGTTTATAACAAGAATCAAGAAGTTAAAAACAGCAATCTAAAAGTCATTAGAGAGCTTACCTCTTGAGAGAATAACCATTTACTCTTCCCTAATCATACTTTGATCAAAGACACACAAAAAGCTGAGTAGAAAGTCAATGAACTTCAAACTTACTATATTAAATAGACTAGAAATGCTTCTTTTTTTTAACATAAATATTTTGAAATAAAAAGAATTTTTTAAGGGGGGACCCCTGCCCTACACTAGGCAGGAACACTGTCCCCAGTGTTCAAAAATAGAAAATTAAATAAAGAATGCAAAAAAGAAGACAATTAAAAAGAAAGAGTTAGGAAAGGATGGACTCCCCTGTGGTGAAAGAAGACCAGTTGCATGAGAGGGCCCGCCCTACACTTAGCCTTTGGCTAACCGGTGGAATGATTAGAGATAGAGACTGATTTCGCATGCTCCCTAGGATTGACTTGAGTTTGAGACGGGAGTTGACCAGGTTGTCTTGCTTGTGCCACAAGTTGCTGTAATTGCAACGGCATCGATTTATGCTCCTTGCGAATAGTTGAGATCTCGTTATGTGCATCTTGGGACTTGTTCATCAGAGCCGACATCATATCGCCGGCAACGGCGCCATTCTGCTAACAGGAAAATTGTAAGGGAAATTATATACAAAAAATAAAAGAATAAAAGAATTATAAAATAATCCTACAACTCTACTACGGGTAGCAAAAATCCCGGTCGGAATATAATGTGAGTAGATTACGACCAAGAGTATCGAACCCAAGGGACTTAGTAGAAAATTAGTCCTAATCCTCAGTAATTACCTATTCTAAACAAGGGGAAAATGTAAGTAACAATTTAAACTTAAAATACTAACTAAAATCCTAACTAAATGGTATTTACAATGATTGGTCCTAGATTCGGGATTACTTCAACCAAGTACAAATATGATCTCACAATATAATTACAAGACTCGAATTTAACCAAACAAAGTGAACATGTCGGATGGTCTGCCGGACATAAGATGCACGGCACATTCAAGGACTTTGAATGTGTCTAACACCAGACACCCGACAGTGTACCTGGCTTGTTCAGGGTGTCAATTGTATTTCCAGTTTTGGGTCCGACAAAAGGAAACTCACTACCTATTGTTGAATCGAACATACTTTATGCCACGAAACGAACAGGATAGTGGTGGAAAATGGGGTAAATTCGACAATCTTAAGTGTTGCTCCCACTGATGCGCAGAAGAAAACGGTAAAGATGAATTAAGACTCCATTTGTCCAATCCTACTCTTGACTAATAGAATCTCAAGTAGAACCTAGAATGAGAAGAATAAGCGATCAACATATTCAACTGTACTGACCGAAATCTTAATGTACGCTTGTATTTATATTGAGATAATCTTGTTGATTACAAGGAAAGAATCACCCCTAACCAAGAACTAACAAGGTTTTCTACTTCATCATCCACGCAAATGAAAGAAAAAGAACAAAGGGAAGAAGGAAATTGGTTATAGCCTTAACCCGACAAAGATCTTCTTCTTCTCTTCGCGTGGATGGATCTGTAGACTTCCTTGGACACCAATAGTGGAATGATGCAGAATTTGGTGTGAGAATGGAGTGTATGGGTGTGTTGTAATGTGTCAAATGATGTAGGCTCACGGTCTATTTATAGGCACCAATTCCCTCTAGTCTGGTGCTATGCCAGGTAAATGCATCCGGCATCGTATTAAACACGTGCTAACTGTTAACGGTCGAAACCGTCAATTCTGCACAAAAAGGTACTTGTGCCGGATAGAGAATGTCCGACACCATACCCGGCATAGGTTGGATTTGTAACGGTCGTTAACTTCCATCGTCTGGTCAACCAATGTGACTTTTGCTTGTGCCGGATAGAAAGTACCCGACACTGGATCCGGTAATAACTTGTTTCTGCTCCATACTCGTGTCGTGCAAAAGTCTCCGGCATCACTCGGTCTTTTGGTTAGAAATTTGTTCCTTGCATGGAAATCATATAAAAACATAAGTCTCAACAAATAATACACTTTATACATAATATAATATAAATAGTAACTATTTAACCTTATTTTAACTAATATACTTATAATTCTGGCATATAAAATATGATAAGTCTGCGGCTTATCAACCTTCACCACCATGATTAGGTTGGTTTGCACTCCTCATAAGTTTCCCACCATTTTGTTCACTAAAATTCAAGAATTCATCTAAACTCTTGCTTGCTTTAAATATATCTCCTTCTTGTGGGTTCCTAGTTTTGCTTGAGGACAAGCAAATAGATAAGTGTGGAGGAGTTGATAAGTGGTAAAATTATGCATTTATTAGATTTATATTCACCTGCATTTTACTTGGGTCATAAAATTTATTTTCACCACTTTATAGAGTATTTTAGTAACTATTAGTGAACTTACACACTTTTGGATAAAATTTAGGTAAAAGATCATTGGAGCACAAATGAATGATGAAAAGGAGCTATTTGGATGCTATACGAGACTTTGAGATGCATGTCACGTGATTCAAGACCAAGACGGGACCAAAAGGGAGCAAAAACTAGCATTTTGGATCATTTGGAGATGTGTCCAGGTTTACAAACCCGGACCACACCACTGGAAGCTCTCTGCCAAGTTTTTTACCACGTTCGGGTTTGTGTCCGGGTTTACAAACCCATACCAATCCTGCTGAAAACTCTATGCCCTTATTTCGACTTGGTCCAGGTTTGTGTCTGGGTTTACAAACCCGGACCAATCCCCTGCTGAAGCTACTGGCAATTTTTTGACTGCGTCCGGGTTTACGTTCGGGTTTAAAACCCGGATAAGTGGATCGCCCAAGTTTTAACCTTCTTTTTGCTACGGTCCGGGTATGTGTCTGTGTTATAAACCTGAACCACATACAGAGTCACGCCCCAACTTGTTAAAACGTAGCATAACGAGAATTTGAGACTCACTCTCTTCCGTGACACTCCAGCCCCGTTCTTTGAGCAGACAGAGGTGACAAACAGAGGGAAGAAGAAGAAGAAAGGAGACTTCCTCACCTCATTCAAGTGCTCAACCACCCACATTAATGGCTATCTTTTTCTCATTTCTCTCTTTTGTAGCCCCAATGCTTGAGTAGACTCATATAGTTCTTTAGGATGGGTTTTTGACCCCAAACCCTAGAATGTGCTTGTAAATCTTGTTAGGCCTTAATATAGTTGTTTATCTCTTAATTATCATTTAATGCTCTTAAATTGACCTCTTGAGTGCATTCTTGGTGAACCATTGCTACAATTTGGTTTTCAGTTAGGGTTTGTGACCAAATTAAGAGAGAACCTTGATTTTACCCATTAGTGGGTATAATTTGGGGCTTTTATCTAGAACTTGCTTAATACTACTTAGTGAGTGTAACCCTAATTGGTTTTGAAGGTTAAAATTAACTAAGTAAGACTTAGCCCATCTTTGGTTTAGAGGGTTATTATCTGAAATACCCCGAACTTAAATATGGTGGTTAAATTGTTATAATATGGTATTTAAGGGCCTAATAGTGCCTAAGTAATTTTGGTAAGGAAAATAAATCCAAAAGAAATGGGAAAACGCTCAAAAAGTGAAAAACGCTAAAACAAGTGTTATATAACCATAGGAGGTACGAGACCTCGGTTAGAGTATTATATGGATTCCTAAGGCTTATTCATGCCTAATCAATGTACGGGAATGATTCCCAAAGAAAACGGATCCAAATAATGAGTTAAAACGCTAATAAAGCTTTAGCGCACGTTTTTTGAGAAAACCCGAAAACATGACTTTGTGTGGTCAAACGAACCCGTAAAAATTATAGTTTGTTAAATAACTATAATTAAGCATTAATGGAAGCTTGATAACCATTAAAATTAAAGAAACGAGAAAATTCCGGAAAACGGGCCTGGTTAGTGAATAGTGCTAAAACCGGGTAAATTAACTATAGTGGGCCGGATTATTTATTGACTCAGCCCTCCATGTTGACTCAATTGACCTTACTAACTAAAGAAGAAACAAAAAACAAAAGCAAAAGTGAAAGAAAAGTACAAAAGCAACTTTTAGTCTTCTCTCTCCTCTACTCCCCCTCTCTCTCATGTTATTCTCCTCCCCCACCTGATTCCTCTCTTCTTCTTTCTCTGGATGGGCAATTTTGAAGCTTCCAAAATAGCTCCAATGGCTTCTCATTTTCCTCTCCATGCTCAAGCCTCATTTGAACTCCAAATGCAAAAATAACCACATATTTGCACTCCCCTCATCAAGCTCTACCTTTCTATCTTTTCAAAATCTGAAAATGATGAAGTTAATCCCCATTGGTTTTGCCCATTTGAAGATGAAATTGCATGTTCTTGGAGCTTGGAGTCTCCTTATTGTCTTAAGGTAAGAAAAATCACAAAATTTCACATTCTCCTTCATTTCTTAATGTAGCCGATTTCTACCCCCATTGTAATGCTCTGTTTTTCTCTCTCCTTTGAGCATCATTCCAACCTTCCAATGGTGGTGGGATCCCCTTCTTGAACCAAGGGTCAAAACCCCTCTTAAATATTCCAAAAAGGTAAACCCTAACTTATGTGTTCTAATCCTTTCATTGAATTAGTGAATTCCAAGGGTTAGAAGTTTAATTGTATTCTTTTTGGTGTAATGTGGGTGTTGGGATGGAGTTTGGCAACTCCATTGCCCAACTTGACCAAAAAAGAAGAAAGGAGAAGGAAGAGAACAAAAGAAGAATTTGTTGATGTAACACCCCTAATCCTAAACCTGTAATAACGTCGCAAGTCGTAGCATAATAAATAATAATTCGTAGTGGAAAATAAAACTATCTACCTTGGTGTTACACGTCGTTACTCTCCCTTGTGAGTAACAAGGCATCCTTACTCCTTCCAACAATCTCAACTCCTCACGCTGTGATGAACAGATACTGAGCACTCTAACTATTACAAACCAAATCCAAACTAAATGAGCAGCAAAATGAATACAACAATCTCCTTAATACAATACATAATAAAACTTAAAGAGTTCTTTAATAAAACCCATCAGCTACCCTGTAGCCCGCACTCCGGCTCGTGTCTTCTTCAGTAACCTGAAATGTTTTGCCCATTGAAGGGCTCAGCAATCGAAATGCTGGCATGCTAAATGTAGCCCTAAGTCATCTAGATTCCTTAAGTCATTTTAGCCATCTTGATATTAGATTCTTTTCATGAAATACCGGTTTACAACAATAACAGTAATAACTGTAAATGCTAAACAAACACATAACAGTTCACCTGCAAATCGCATCACATAATAGTAAGCAACAACCAGATAATCAATCACCAATAATCCATAACAATAACCAAACAAGATACGTATATTAATTAACTGTACTTGTTAGTTGGTCACAAGACCCTTATCCTTTTTTTTACCAACCACTTAAACTTTTCCAATTAATTTCCTCCTCAGGGGTCATGTCAAGACAACCCTTATTAACTTATCAATGGACAATAGTCCCCTGGGTTCCAAAGGAACAGTTACCAGCTGACCTTATGGCCCTGGATAATGACCGATCTGGGTCGAACCTGTGCACCAACGGCGTGCCTCCGCCATCGTCGAATGTGGACAATGGATTCCTGAGTGACTCCCCCATAGAAGTCTCTCGTAGTGATCACGATGCACAACCAAAAAGTCGAAACTCGGATCCTCTCTTATAAGTTAGCCCTTTTGTCAATGATACAATATCCAATCCTGGAGTTAAGACTATAACAGTTGACCATCAGTTAGGTTCAATAATACCTAAAGGTCAGTTAGTCTTGTTCCAGTTTAGATGTATAAACTTCCAGTTATAAAACATTCGCGTAAAATAGAACGCAGCAGTGTTGAGCAATACAGTATACAAATCAATATACATAAAACACAGATATCACTCTTAACAATTAAACACACAATGTCTGGACCTCGGGAAAATCCTTAGGACATTCAGACCACACAATTAACATACCGTTCACCAGGATAACAGCTAGTTGACAATTCACGCTCTAGTAATTCCTTCCCGTACGCTGTTATATATACATGCAATACCGGGTAATATTAATACAACTGTTAACTAGATACTACAGTACTGTCACTATAGAACTAATACTCGTAGTATACTAACTCTGTATGTTCTTTATTTTCCCCTGTTATTTTACAGTGGTTCTAGGTAGTTCATCAGTTCATTATTTTATGTAATACCACATGTGATAATGAATTTCTACCTTATAGTATATTTCTATTTCTTTAATCATATACTCATAATTGTTTCCACTTATTCTTTATATTATATCCTTTGGTTACTTTTATTATAACCACAATTATTTTATAAACTTTACATTATACTCCATAATATACCATATTACTTAATTTAGTTCCTTTCTTTATTAAATTACAAAACCAACCTTATGAATTTGATAATTACATAATGAACACATTAACTTTTGTAAATTACTAAAAGACCATATAATTTTCAGAAATTACATTTGTACCCACTAACTCTCGCCTATTATTATATAACCACATTTAATTTCTGTTTTAATAAATAACTTTCCTTTATTTACAATTTAACCCCAAAACTTTATATAAGTTACATATTAACTTATAAACTATAGATTTTAATATTTAATTTCCTAAAATACCGAAATGGTCCTTATACTTTTGCAAATTATGTATTCGCCCCAAATTAATTTCGGTTTTACACTTATACTTTCATAAATTACATATTCACCCTTAAACTTTGACCAAGACTTAATTTCATAGTTAATACTTTAATATACCCATAAAATCATAAGTAATTCAGTTTTCCTCCAAACTTTCCAATAATTACAAAATAGCCCCAAAACTTTATAAAATGTTATTTTAACACTTAAACACTTATTTAAATTCACTAAAAATCTTAATATTAATTCCTACCTTATATTATATCATAAATACACCAAATGAACCCTTATGTTCTCGGCAATTATATTTAATACACCAAACCTTTCAAAATTTACATTTTAGCCACATAACTTAATAAACTAGCCTTTTAAATACTTGTAGCTATTTTTAATACTCCCAAAATTCATAATATAAGTTAATATACTTATATATTTCGAAAATCACCAAATAAAACATTTCATTCTCGGCTTTACTATATTTTTACCATATAGTTTTAAAACTTGCTTTAAACTTTATAATATGTACATATAAATGTATATAAGCCATATAACACTTCTAAAAATTATGCTAATGACTTAGAATGATTATAAACTCAAAATAGAAATTTAACTCTTAGACAATTCGGTTAATAATATATGATCTATTTAAATTTCGTGACACAAGTTTATACCTTAAGGTAATAATCTTACCTTATATGTTATAAATTATTTCTTGACATTATAACCCAATATTTTCGGCCTTAATATTACTAAGACTTTACATATATTTTTTTATACCAAGTTTGAAGCTTAAATCAAACTTAAACTCAATAACCTTAATTATAGAAACTTACTCCTTAAATCAAGACAATTCTTGTACTTGATTTCTCCTTGAATTCCAAGCTCTTCAAATGCTACTTTGATGAAGGAATTCGGCCTCCTTGTATATTTTAGGAGATCTATTTGTTAAACTTCCAACAAGGATTATAAATAAGATTTGGAGTAGTTTTACAAGAGTTTACCTTAGGAATTTTCGGTGGACCTTGAGATGGTTATAGATCTAAATTTCCTTCATGAAATAATGAAGAGAATCTTAGCTTAGAAGTTCATAATTTTCGGCAATAACCTTAGGGTACTTTACCAAGATTTTCAACATGAAAATATACCTTAGCTTGATCTTGTTGTTCCTTGTGTAGTTGTTGAATCTAGGAACCTCCTTGGAAAACTTATGCTTGGCGAATTCTTGTAGGTTTGCTAGGATGATTCTTGCTTCAAGACTTAGGAGATTTAACTAGGAATTTACATAGAAATGATGTTAGAGCTAGAACACCATTAATGGAGCTTTGAAGCTCTAAGGAGTTAACTATCAAACGAAGAAGAAAAGAGAGAGTAGAAGCCTTACCAATTCGGTGGAGTGAGCAAGGAAAGAATGGAATGCTCACGTATGGTATTAGAAGAAAGGCTTAGGAATGAATCAAATGAAAATAATTGTTATATTCCAAGGCATTATTTTATGTCTTTGTTTTTTATTTCAAAATTTGACTACAAAAGTCTCTTAATTGAACTAGGCTTTCAGCTAATTGGCAAGGAGAAGATAAGTCTTTGTTGACAACTTGTAAGAAGAGGACAAGGCAATGTAGGTGGCTATCTTCTTTTTGAATTTTCTAAGCTTGATTATTAGCACTAACCTTGTCTTATTTCTTGTAGGCTTGCGGCAATGGGAGTCCTAGGAGGTCATTTGATTTTGTTTATTGGAAACAAGAGAATCATGCTAGTTAGGTGTATGTCTCCCTTGATTATTTAAGCAGTAATCAACTCATTTCTACTTGATTCTGATCGGTAGCATTAGGATAGGGATGGGCTGCTGCATTAGTTTAGTCACCACCTTACATTATACAAGTCTAGATTTACTTTTCATGTATTTAATTTCCTTTGCTTTTCAAAATCTAAACTCTTCTTGTTTTCTTGCAGGTCATACGGTAATGGGGGTCTTCTTTGACTGATTTTTATTTGACATTATCACATGGCACATGTAGGGATGAGTCACCATTCCATAAGACAATATTTTTGCTAAAATCTAGTCAAATGACACCTTAAATGGCGCACACAATAGGGAGTAATTGGGACTGATTTTTAATTTGATTTTTGTTACATTATATTGTATTAATATCATACTAATATGTGTAATAGGTTCCAGCATTTATTTGGTACATTTATACTATGGTAAAACATGAAAGTTTTAAGATAAAAATGCTAATTTTAGGTACCTTTTTGATGATAAAATCGCCCCTGTTTGTGCTAAGATTTTAGCACTGGAATTAATTGATTTAGATGCTCAATTTATCCCCTTTTAATATTATCAACTCGTGGCCCCTCAAAAGCTTCAAGGTAATTACGTAGAACGTGTTTTTGTGACATCCGAAGGTGCGTTTTTGTGCTTTAAGGATATTTTGGAATATAAGTAGTCGCTATGAGTTCCAAGTGTTTATAAACATTTTTATATTCAATAATAATATTTTAAGATGTTACATTGAGTTATATGGGGTTATATCAACTCATAACTCAATTTCCGGGTTACCGGGACACTCCCGAGCAAAATAGGAGCGTTAAGAAATTCCCCCGAGCACTTTGTTTATTTTTGAGAAATTAGCTCAAGAATTCTCTTTAGAATGTTGAATAATGGTGTTAGGAACTCTAAGAGTGGATTATATAGGAGTTCGTGCCACCTCGGCACTCCTCCGGGGTGTTCCCGGGCCTTTATGGGGCCCCCATCGGGAACTTCCGAGCACTCAGCGTTTAACTGAGAATTTATCTTGAGGACTTCATCTTATATGTTTAATAAAGTGTTATGGTGTATTTGGAATGAAGTGTAATGCTTTACTTTATTTTATAAGGTATTTCCGGGACTTTCGAGCCTTAAGGGCCCTTAAGGGAACTCCCGGGCACATTGTATTTCTACTCAGTTCTAACTGAGGAATTGTGTTTTAAAGGTCATAAAAAGATCCTTGATTAACTTCATATGAGTTTTATAGCTTATATAACTTGTTTAGCTTAAGGTCGGGCTTTAACGCACGTTTTTGACCTTAAGGAGTTTTGGTGTGTTTTAACGCCTAAGTGTTTATATCCTTCCTTTAGGGTTTAATTGTAACACCCCTTCTATGCACTTAACAATAATTGAAATCTCAGCGGGAATAAACAACTAGACAATATCTAAACGGTTCGGTGCTACAACGCCGTTAACCACCCACGTGGTTAACAAGGCAGAATAAATACAAGTGTACCGGTCTGATGATCAGACTCCCGAGCATAGAACTAAAACCATAAATACATCATATACAATACCGAGTATTTAATTACATTCCTTCACTGTAAACTGACAATATACCGTCACTGTAGTACAACAGAACCAAATCATAACGCCACGGGAGCACAGGCGCATCCCGGGCCTAACATCCAAAATATACAAAAAGTATTCCCACAACCTAGGATCTAAAGCCACTCCGCTTCTTCGATCCTCATCCTGCAATAAAAATATGGAGCCCCCGAGGGGGTCAGCAACCCTTGGCTGGTATGGTTAACGCGCAGCCCATCGGCTACCGGGATACGCGCAACTAATTGTCATGATAACATGGCATTGATTTCACACAAACAACATATATAGCATAGCAAGAATTTTTTTGCTTAGCGAAACAATATACACATAGTTAGTACACTTCCCACAACAACAAACCAAGAAGGTTAGTCAACATCAGAAGCCTAGAGAATGGTTCACCCTCATGTTAAGCTTGTTACACACTCATTACCGTTCTGTTAATCGAACAGGTAACTTAACTCATAGATGGATCGGATATTGTGACCCGAACACACCACACAAACACATGTTCCCACTAAACCGATCATAAGTCAGAGTAGGTAAGCTTTGGAGGAAGCTAGCGGAATATCGAACGCCAAATAAAGGAGGACAATCTTAACATTATAAGAGTCGAATCTGATACAGATATCTACTCTTATACATACACGCGTGACCGGACAACCGGATTCCTCACCCCCAGTTAACACTCGTTAGAAGTTCACTATTGGAACTCAATAACAAATCACAGCATGTGGTTAAGTCTTGTTAGTCACACACAAGGGGTATGAGTCACACTTCAACAATACAATAATATAAACAACTGTAAACTCGTTACATGACTTAAGTCTTACAAGGTCATAAACATACAGAAAAACAAACAGCACACAAGCCGGTGTAAACCGGTAGGCAACAGACTGCAAGAAAACCATACCTTGGTCCTTGCTTCGACTGGTTTCCACCTTTGGAGAATCCTATACACATTTAGTAACGTCGGTTAATTTAACGTACTAGTCCGTCGATAACTTATTACTTTACATTTCTAGTTATTTTACTTCCACATTTTATTATAACTTCTCACCTTCTAAATTGTCATTATACACACCTAACATGCCTTAGAAAACCTTATAATATCATTACTTACTAATCCCCATCATTAGGCATCATTATTTAACCTTAAAATCAACCTTTCAAGTGGTCCGGGACTTGGTCCCCAACTAAGGTCCCGGACCGTGTCATTGTAAACCTCTCGGGCTGATTTCAGGTAGTGGTCCGGGACTTCTTACAGGTCCTAAGTCCTGGACCAATGTAGGCAAAACCCTCGGGTTGTTTTTATGGGGTGGTGCGGGACTTTATACAGGTCCTAGGTCCCGGACCAATGTAGGCAAATTCTCTCGGGGGTAAATCAGGGGGTGGTCCGGTACTTCTTACAAAACCTAAGTACCGGACCAAGGTTGTGTAAGAATTCTCGGCCCCTTTTTGATGCATGGTCCGGGACATCACCCAAGACCTAAGTCCCGGACCACTGCTACAGATTTTACATTTTGACAATCTCTAAGTCTTGTTGCAATGGCGCTCCTTACACATTATAGGTATAGACTTCCCAAATGATCTTAGGTATATTCTAATGCCAAAATATCATCTTAAACACACCTAGTTCCTTGTCTAACTTATTACTTAATTTTCTCATAAAATCCACCGACACTTATAACATTTCTTACAAGGTTTCTAAATGGTGTTTCTCACCTATAATAACCACTATCTCAAAATGTTTTCTCCACACCATAACATCATCTCCCAAGCATCTTTTCTTACCAACCTAACCTCCTAGTTGATGTCTAAGTCCTTTTAGTTTCCTAGAACACCTAAGACATTATTTCTTCTCTAGTAAAACACCTAGACATTTCTAACACTTCCTAGTTCACCAAATCTTATTTAAACACTTAGAATTTCTTGTACATTACCTAAATTTTGACATGAGCTCTCCTAGAACATTACTAAACCAAAACACATTGTTTTCACCATTAAACATCCAAGAACACTAAAATCATCAAGAACATTCTTGTACACAAAACTTCACTCATTTAACACCACATCACAATATAGTGCATAATTTAAATTGCTTGGCACTTAGGCCCTTAAATAGCATGGCTCTTAGGCCCTTAAGATGCATAAACCATAAACACTGAATTTCCCACATTATATTTGCCTTTGACCTGCAAATACATACAACAACACATATGCCTTTTTACTAGTCTCCTTGAGAACATTTTACTAAGTCATTCACCATTGGCTCCTTAGGTAGTTTTAATAAGCAATATAAGCTCATTTATCCTAAGACATTATAAGCTACATTAGGTTAGCATATTTACCTCTTTTCCTCACAAACTTCTTTCTTGTTTCCTTGATTAAAATCGGTAAGGATGTTTGATTGCTTGTCAACTTCTAAACAATATACACATAATGAAATGAGTACACAAGCTTTATGCTTCATCTCATTGTAAACCCTAGATACACATATTGTCTTAGAACATTTAGATGATTGTTTTACCTTGGATATGAAAGAGGGTTTGGATATGTAGCAAGATAGGACTCCACCTAGTCCATGAAAGGTTGAAATGAAGCTAGAACAAAGCAATATAAAGAACACCATCAATGGTGATTCTCGGTCAACATCAAAACAAGAAGGAAATGGAGTTTTTATTTGAGTTTCCTTACCTAGAAGCAAAGGAGAACAATAATATGTGGAAAGATGAGCTCAAGCTCCTCCCATGGAGATTCCTCTTGGCACCGAAATGGAGCTCTTGGAATTTTGAGAAGACAAGGTTGAAGAGCTTGATGAGACTAGAAGAATGGTGGTCTTAGTTTTTGATTTGGCAAGGTTCGCTAGGAATTACAAGAGGTTGAAGATGAAGAATGATGGTGGTGGTGCTGTTGCAGAACCGTGAATGAGAGGGAGAAGGAAGGTTGGTGACGGTGGGAACATGAAAGAAATGAAGAGAATGAAGTTTGAGTTACTTTTGGAGATATTTGTAGTTAAAGTAAATAGTGACTTACTTTATTAATTTTGCTTGCTTAATAAACTAACAAGTGGGAGATGACTCACCCTTATAAAAACCGGCCCCCATTAAGTAGTAAGGGGTGTTTTGGTCTTTGTTGACCAATTGTCTCACTTATAATGACATATGCTATAAACTAGCTTATTTAGTTACTATTCACAAAAACAAGGCACATAGTTGTGAAAATTTTGATTTCCCATTGATTTAGACTTCCAAATGTGATACTAAGTAGTACACATGTTAATTAAAGAGTAATGATGGACATTTAGCCATTCAAAACCCATTTACAAGACAATTTTTCAAAAATGTGCTTTAAGACTCCTTAAAGCACATTTGTGTTTTAACTTGTTTTCAAGCTTGGTTTTCTTTAGTAATTGGTTTAATATGTTCATTAATATATAAATAAGGTCTTGGTAATCTCATTAGGTCTTAACCAAGCTTATCCCAAGCTTAGAGCACATTTTAGCCCTAATTGACTTTAAGGTATTTATTTGTGTTTTCTATGGTTTAAATTGTTTACTAATGTTTGTAAGACTCTTTTTAGTCTTAATACACCATATTTAAATGTTTAAACAACATACCGAGGTTTGGGGTATTTCAATCTACCCCCCTTAAAAGAACTTTGTCCCCAAAGTTCATACTTCCCACATATCTTAAATATTAGAACATGGGAACACATATAAAATACTACTTCCATAACAACATTAACAACATACTTACATAACATCGGACACAAGGTCCAAATAATATAACATCATTCAGACACAACGGTCTGTAACATAACAAGGTAACAACATAACATAGACGATGTATTTAAATACACGTCGTACACACATAACCGAAATGGCTCTACCCCCCTTAAAATAGGGGTACGCCCCGTACCCTATACATATAAATACTAAGAAGTAAACAATGACGGGTACTTCGCCTTCATCTTATCTTCCAACTCCCAAGTGGCCTCCTCAACGTCCTGGTTAGACCAGAGAACCTTCACCAGTCTCACAGACTTATGGCGAGTGTCTCGAGTCTTAGTATCCAGAATCCGTACCGGAGTCTCCACTGAACGCATGGTCGGCTCTAGGGTTAGCCTTTCAGGCTGAAGTACATGAGATGGATGAGACATATACCTCTTCAACTGGGACACATGAAATACATCATGTACCTTGCCCAGCTCGGCGGGTAAATCAAGTCTGTAAGCTACCGGGCCGATCCGCTCCGTCACAACATATGGCCCCACATATTTCGGGCTCAACTTGCCTTTCTGGCCAAAACGAAACACTCCCTTCATGGGGGATACTCTAAGAAATACCTGATCGCCCACGGCGAACTCCAGGTCACGTCTGCGCACATCGGCGTATGATTTCTGCCTATACTGAGCTGACTTCATGTTAGCCCGGATCTGGCGTACTTCTGACTGTACTTGCTCCAGATACTCTGGTCCTATAATGACCGTCTCACTCGACTCATCCCAGCATAATGGCGTGCGGCATGGTCTACCGTACAAAGCCTGGAAGGGAAACATCTTGATCGAAGCATGGTAACTGTTGTTGTAGCTAAACTCGATTAGATGTAACTTGTCAATCCAGCTGGTCTGAAAATCAAGTGCACATGCACGTAACTTATCCTCAATGTCTGATGGTGCACTCACTCTGACCATCTGTCTGTGGGTGGAATGCCGTACTTAGATTCACCTCGGTACCAAGCGCTTCCCGTGTGGATTTCCAATACCTCGAAAGGAATCTGGTATCCCTATCATATACAATTGTTTTCGGTACCCCATGATGTCTTACAATCTCTCTGTCGAAGAGCTCTGCAAGTTTTGCCACTTTCCAGGTGTCCTTCATCGGTATGAATCGAGCCACCTTGGTCAGTCGGTCAACAACAACCCAAATCATATTCAGACCTCCCCTTGTAGCGGAAGCCCTACTACGAAGTCCATAGAAATGTCATGGAACTTCCACTCAGGCACTGGCATTGGCTGCACCATACCACCAGGCCGTCGGTGCTCAAACTTGACCTTCTAACAAGTGAGACACCTCAATACATAATCATTCACATCTTTCTTCATTCCAGCCCACCAAAAATAATGTTTCATACCCTTATACATCTTTGAAGCAACGGGGTGAATCGAAGTCGTAGAACAATGGGATTCACTCAGTATGCGCTCCTTCAGCTCAGCGCTACTCCTCGGAATACATAGTCGGCCATTAAGCCTAATCAGGTCATCGTCGTGGAGTCGGAAGTCGTACTTCTGACCCTCGAACGTGCCATCAATAAGCTTCTGCCTGATCTCCAACATATACTGATCCGTCATCTGAGCACTCCGCACCTCTTCAACCAAGCTAGTATGAGAGACTAGCGAATAGAGCGAGTGTGCTCGGCGACTCAATGCGTCAGCTACCACATTTGCCTTACCCTCCTTATACAGTAGATTGATGTCGTAATCGTTTAGAAACTCGACCCACCTTCTTTGTCTCATGTTCAACTCCTTCTGAGTGAACAAGTACTTTAAACTCTTGTGGTCAGAATAAATTGTCACACTTACCCCATACAAGTGATGTCGCCATATCTTCAGCGCGAAGACAATGGCACCCAATTCTAAGTCGTGGGTAGGGTAGTTCTCTTCATGCTTCTTCAGCTGTCGGGAGGCGTACGCTACGACCTTCCTGTGTTGCATCAATACACAACCCATACCTCTGTCTGATGCGTCGCAATAGACCTCAAAACCATCTGGACCGACTGGTAAGGTCAGAACTGGTGCAGATGTCAAAGCATCCTTGAGACTCTGGAAAGAACGCTCACAGTCATCTGTGTAACACCCCTCTCCACAATCACGTAATAATCTCTCACGTAGCAATAAACAAAAACGTCTCGCAGCGGAAAAATAAATAACAATGACAATACTCACTCGGGTGTCACCGGTCATTACTCGCCCATGCGAGCAACGAAGCCAAACTACATCCAACTTCCAACATAAACAACTGCTAACCGCCGTGATAACGAGAAACTCCTATACATCATACTAAGTCCATAAACCATAAACATCGACAAGTGAGCGTCTACCCAAACCTGAAAATACACATCCTTACCATAATACAATTCACCATCCTCATTGCTATACAACATCTCCATGTGTGGTAACAAAAGTAAAAACTCCAATTACCCTGTTCCCGCTCTTCGGCTTCGACAATGATCAAAACCTGTAATGGTGTAGTATCAGCGATAGACGCTGAGTATGCCGGGCCTGGACCCTAATGGTCACTTGTCATATTAACCATCTTATTATTAGATTGGTTTCATGCTTTACCATCTTACAGTTATAATCAATACTGTAACATAAATGTATAATATACATAATCATCCATACAAATATTCATAGATATTCAACCATCCATCCAATCCAAACAATCATTTAATAACATAATTCACAATTATATATCGAACAACCACAATATGATGTACAATGTACAATCGTCGTAGCGTATACCATCCTTTATTAATTTATTTTAGTTTGGCCTTCAAGGCCCCATCCATATGTACAATGTACATTCGCCGTAGCGTACAGTTTTCATATTTAATTTACCTTAGCCTTGTAGGCTCCATCCAACCATGTTTTATTATTATTATCAGTTGGGCGTCATGTTAGGACAACCCGATAACCTCACCATGGACAGTAGTCCTCCCGTACACACAAAGGTGCTCATTTCGCCAGAGGTCCGGAGGCCCCTGACTCTCTTATGTCTCATAAGACATCCATAAAAAGGCCGTAGCCACCTGATCCACGATCCAGTTTGGGCTCGTTGGATATAACCTGGAGCGGAATCCAATTAGGAAACCCCTCAGTGATCACAAATGCGTAACCAAGTAGTTCGTAAACTACCGGGATTCCTCATCTCAACTCATACCATCTCTCTCTCATAATGTTTAAGATCTGCTCTTAGTCTTTTGGAGAATAATTATTAGTTAGCTGCCCAATGGGTCTCACGCATACCTAGAAGTAATCTAAGTTATATTTATGTTCGAGATCCATGCTCTAGAGACCGACAATGTCGTGACTCATCCCTAAGTGTTTTACTTAGGTTACCACATACTTAATGTTAATATCATGGTATTATATCAAGTAACCGTCATGTCATCACAACGCATATGTATGTTTATATAAGTCGATCTATAGTCGACGTAGTGTTAGTCCCGTAGGACGTTCGTGCATAATAAATAACGCAGTAACACTTAAACACATACATGTAACCACACACATAACACACAAGTTATATCAACCAAATCCGAGCCCAAGGAGCAACCTTAGGACAACTCGGATCAAACCCCTTTACATACCGTTCACCCTGATCGTATTACGGTGGAGTATGAATCAGCAAGATCCTACGCTCCGTGTAGTCCACTTGCTCGTTAAGCGTCTTGTCAGAAGTATACTCTAAACGGTATTAAAACTATAAGTCAGTCTCCATGACTAACTACATCCGGTATTTCCGAATAACAAGTAACCCCGACAGTTCACCCTTGTTTTCTACAGTTATTGTTACGGGTTTCTCTAAAACAGTCGGCTTTGTTACTTAAAACTCGTACGTCATAATATTTCAACTGTTAAGTTTAATTCGTTGTATTCCTCTTTAATCTTATCCACCATCTAGTTTAGGTGCATAACCTATAGTTGCATGTATGCATGCATGATTATATTATATTATATTTTTGTATTGTATCATTTATTATATTGTATCATTCTCCCACCATCCATTATAATACAATGTATTATATAATCCATTTGTCTTTAGCAAATAATATTTGCATCCAAAAGCTCATAACATATAGTTTGTAACTATTTTTTTTAAACAACCACCACCATTATGTTATATGGTTTCCAACCATAACATATACCCACCTTATATACATTATTCTTGTGTATGTATATATATTTACCACGTAGGTAATTCCCATGAGTTTAATAAACCCTTATATTTTATGTTACATTTTATCATCTTTTATTAGATGATTATTCCCATTAGTTGTATTATATTATACAACTTATATTAAGATTGTTATCCTAATATTATGTAACATTTTATGTTGTATAATTACAACTCCTAAGGTTTATTCCATAAATACCTTAGTTTATAAATCTCATTTATTTATAGTTCGTCACATTATTTTATGTGAATATCCTTACTTATCTTAATCCCATTAAACCACCTTAATATCATATAATTGTTATAATATTTATGACATAGTAGACCATAGTCTAAAATTCATTTCCCAACCTTTATATTTTCGGTACAGCCCTTAACTTTATTTAAATTCCATTTTGGACCACATAACATTGTATAATGTTATACCATATACTAATATCATATAATGTGATATTTTTATTCCCTTAACTTATAACCTATAGTTTTTATACAAACTATTTATTATTGCCGCATGGGCACCATATAAAAACCATATTCTTTTTCATATACCATAGTTTCCTTTATTTACAAAATCACCCCATTATTTATACCATGTTATATACCATTTAATATAACATTTCTAACTAATAAAAAAAGGTATAACCTATGGTTATTTTTTGTAAATTCCGAACAGCCCTTGTGCTGTTTTATAATTGCCATTTGGCCCTATTTATAACATATAGTTTTATAATATCATTAAACCATATATTATACACATATCTTAATAAATATTCTTATATAATTCTAAAAATCTCCAAATTTCACCAAAGGGTTATAAATATCCTTATTAACCCATATACCTTCGGTATTTACCATTCCACCATCTATATTTCTCCAAAGTGTCATAATGACAAAATAACTATATATTATACATATATAGCTCATTTTAATTCCAAAATCAACCCAATAAATTCATAAAAATTCCTAATAGCCCATGGGTGTTTATAATACCATTATACACCCTTACTTTTCGGTAATAACATATTTACCACATATGTTATAAAAATATTACCTTTAAGTACTTATCTTATTATAAAACCTTAAATAAGTTATTTAACTTATCTAATTTGGTCAAAACCTACCATATGGTCAAGGTTGACCTCCTTAATATTTCCTTGACCATTAATTCCTTATAATTACGGTTTTAACCCAAACTTTCTAGAAATCACCATTTAACCCCAAAACTTTATATAATCGTATAAACTTTATTTTAAATCCTTTTTAACTCTAACTTTCGGCCTTATTTTTATAAAGCCCCTCAAATTTAATTTAATTACATCTAATACCCCATATCTTTTCGGTAATAATTATATATCACCTAAACTTAAATAAAAGCTTGTAAATGCATAAATAAAATGGCCTAAAGTACATGGCCTTATTACAAACATTTGCTCACAAAATAAATTACACATAAATGTCCCAAAAATACTTATAAATCTCGGCCTCACCATATATTCTTCATTTAATTACCAAACTTCCACATAATGTCTTAAATTTGACAATTATGCTTGTTTAATTAGTTATAAAATTTATTAAACCATTCCTTAATCATTTTAAGGTCAAACATGACCATATCACCATGTTCCCTCATGGCAATTTAATTAGAAATAGCTTTAGAACATATTTACTTAACAAGGTTAATGTTTAAGTGATTTATACCTTGATTTAGCTTAGGTAAAGCCTTGTTTGGATTCGGCCACCATAAGGAGAATTTCTCCACAGCTTGATTTACTTGTCCTTATGTAGAAAACAAGACATGATTAAACTTTAAACATGAGCTAACCATGGGAAGTAATTTAAGTCATGAAAATCATGGATTTTTACCTTAAATCTCCAAGTTTGTTGGAGTGAGATCTCGGCCCTATTTTTCCAGAAAGAAAGAGTATCAAAACACTCTTAAAAACAAGGTACAAAACCGTGGGTAGTTAGCTTGGAAGATGGCTACGATTTACCTTGTTTAAGATGCCAAAAATGGTGTTTTTGGCTTGGATCTAGCTACTCCTTGTAGATCTTGGTATACCAACTGAATCAAGATGAAAAGGAGAAGAAAATAAGGCTAGGAAACCAAGGTTTACAACCGAAATTCACAAGGAAGAAGAGATATGTGCTTAGAGCACATTTTTACCTTAAATGGTCAAGACTTGATCTCTACTCCTTAGATCTTGTTATGGCCAAAATTTATCCTTCCTTTAACCTCCAAAACACTCTACATAGATGTATAGAAAAGGTTGGAGTGTAGATCAATGGAAAAAGGAAAGAAAGATGAAGAAAATGGGCATTTTTATGCCTTAGAAGCTTACCTAGAGCAAGAGCTCTCTCCAATGGAGCTTGGAACACTTACCTGCGGTTGAGAGGAGCTAAAGAGAGCATTTGGCTGATGCACTCTCGGCTGGAATGGAGAAATGAAGGAGATAAGCTTAAATTGTCCTTAATGTCATTTTTTGCATTTTTTATGTCATTATTGCTTTGATGACTCACCAATGACTTATTGGTGTTGATAATTGAAGGCTTAATCGGTGGAGACAAGGAGGAGGCAGCCGTCCATGATAGGAGAAGGTGGGTGAATAATTGGTGCTTATTTGATTCAAAAATGAAGTAATAATGCCATTTAATAAAATAGTCAAAAGGTGAGTAATCTCTTTTTGTCTTGTTCTTGCTTGGAGCACCGTATAATGAGGAGGGAATGGGGGCTCCAAATCGGCTGGCTCACATGGGTGGGCAAGAGGTAAGTTCACTTTTGTGTTTAAATAAGTTAAAGTTTACTTTTTCATTATTTTATGTAAAAGTGATAAGTGTCCAAATGAGCATGTTTTATAGGTGTATTTCATATATAATATTAGCACTTTTCTTGCTCATTTCTCCACTTCGGTTAGTTTTCCTCTAGTTTATGTTTTATTGTTTATCTTACAAATTTATTGGTTTAACATGAGGAAAACCAAGCTGGGAGTGAAATAGATTAAGAGACGAACGCGTAGACTCAAACGGCTCAGGAAACGGAGTCCAAACAAAGAATCTAGAGCCGGTCAAAGGTTGGAGGAAAATAGGTCACGGTCAAGGCTTGCTACCGCCTATAAACTGGCGGACACCAAGGCCATGCAACCGCCTATAAAGTGGCGGACAAGAGTAAGCTTCAACCGCCCATAAACTGGCGGACGACTCATATGGGCAACCGCCCATAAACTGGCAGACAAGAGCATGGGCAACCGCCCATAAACTGGCGGACATCACACAAAGTCACCGCCTGTTAACTGGCGGACACAACATGAAGAAACCGCCTATGATGAAGCGGACAAGACTATATTAAACCGCCTAATATGTGGCGGACATACATAAGGCAACCGCCTGTTAACAGGCGGACACCAGGCGGTCGTGACTAAAATCAACGCCGCGACTAGTTTTCTTCTTCGCGCCCGTCGTCGTCTGCAACTTGAATCGCCTTATCTATCTACTCCGAGCACGCGTTTCGGCTCTGTCCCTGCAATAAATGAAGCAATCAATGCTTCAATCAATGAAGCACTGAAGGAAGCAATCAACTGCAAATATCTACGGAAGACTACCTCTTCATTTCTTCTATAAATACCCATTCCCTGCAACCTTGTACGAGTGCACGGAGAAAACCAGAAAATCACTCACACTCACCTCATCTCATTCTCATTTCAGTAAAACACTCCCGTACATCTCAACACTCCATTCATTCCCCAGTTCTCTAATTCTCTAATTCACCCATTCCACATACAAATAACCTACGTACATGTACCACTCTTCGATCTCTTCATTTCTCCATTCACCAACCTCTGTCTGACTTATTACCAGTTAATATGTCTGGCTAAGGAGGATTTACTCCGGGCAAGGTTTTAAATTATGGTTTGTTTAATTATGTAAACAATATTTCTACCGGTTAAAATAAATACAGTTTGTTACGCTTAAAGGTTTTCTCTCACCATTTTAATAAATTACATGAATTTATTAAGATGCTTTCCTAAGTCTATTTTGATAAGACCAGGTGATAAATAGACAGGTTAATTAAGCCGTAAATCTGGAGAAAACTTATTATGATTTAATAAGTTAGTATTTACAGATGCAATTATAATTCCTCGAATTTAACGTCCGTTTACATAGTATTGCTCGAACCTTGATTAGACCGAGCATTTTCTGGTAAACGAGTTCTTAAGGGTCTATGACTTAGTCCTTAGGATAATAACAGGAATTTTGCCAAACTAATATATTAAACCGGTAGAGATAGCATAATTAATCAGATTATATAAAACCTGAACCCGGAGTTCCATTTAATTCATCTGCACTCAGTTTTCTAATCTGCTTAATATTTTCTCTAAAAACAAGTCAATTAACTTCCCCCCTTTTGTGACAAGCTTAGGAACTATTTTATCTCGCTATAAGTCCCACGGTTTGACCCCGGCCGCTTCTGTCTTCTATCCTACTGCGACCGGGTTTTAATTTGCAGCCCGACGGATATTTTGAGTATTAATTTCTTTCTTTTATCAATTTCAACAGTGCTAATAACTCACGAAATCCACTCTGCAAAATGGCGCCGTTGTCGGGGACTTGATTTAATCTAGTCCCTAAGCCCCGGTTAATTCACCTGTTAATTATAATAATCTGTCAATACTATCTTGTTAATAACCTGACTTGGACATCGGACTTCTGATCTGACTTGGACATTTGACTTCGGACTTTGGACATCTAACTCCTGACATCTTAATTTTATTGTCATTTCTTTCCATTGTCATTTCAATTCCATTGTCCTTTAATATTCCATTGTCTCTAACTAACAACTTAAAATTTCCAGTCATTTCGTTCCATTGTCATTTCGTTCCATTGTCATTTCAATTTTCTGTTATTTCTTTCCATTGTCCCTAACTACTAACTTTAAATTTCGTCTACTAATTCCTAACATTTTTATTATTCTAACATTAACCAGTTATTTTCTCTGTTTTGAGTGGTGAATGCTTTTTACCAGGTCACACACAGCTACCCAGAAAATATTAATAATCACACGGTTGGTTATAATCCAGAGATCGAGAGAACCTTTCTGCGTACCCTAAGGCAGAGACGAACTCAACGAAATACCACCACAGTGATAGATTCTGACCGGAAGCTAACATGGCAGCTACACCAGCAACGGTTCGAAATATCACGGCGTCTAACCAAGGACAGCAGCCTGCTATCATCCTTCCTCACCTTAGCCAATCTGAATACGATGAGTGGCAGAAGCTGAAGCCATATCATCAAATCAGATGTGTGAAAGAGTTGGGCATGTTTGATGGCACCAGTCCGGACGAAGCCCTGTTACATGTTACAAAGTTCTTGCACTGCCAATAGTCTTACTGCAACCGACGCAGTACTCCAGTATGCAAGATTGTCTTTATTCCCACACAGCCTGACGGGAAGTGCGAGCAAGTGGTATCATAGCCTAACACCGAGTACCATTGGTACCTGGGACGACATGGCCACCAAGTTCTACGACAAATTCCTACCTCCGAGCCGAACTTTGGAGATGATTGCTGAAATTTATAATTTCAAGCAACCTGGGTCGGAGAATATTTGTGAAACTTGGGACCGCTTCAAAGGTCTACTACTTACTTGTCCTCACCATGGTCTGACGAAGGAACAAGTATCACAATTGTTCTACAAGGGCTTGATCGGTCCGTGCAGAACAATGGTGTTATCTTCGTTAGGGGCTGACGTTCTGAAAAAGCCGGGAGCACAATTTCTGAACAGCATGGAGTCTCTCTGTGAGGAAATTAGAGACTGGGCCTCCGGTGGATCAAGGAGCGGTACTCCAGGATTATATCATGTTGGGGAGAGTGATAACAAGTTCGACCAGCTCATGAGAAGCCATGAGCAACTCATGGAAAGCAATGCTCAGCAGGCAACAAAAGTCAGTACTTTGCAGAAAGTGGTTGAACAGATGGCTATGAATTCCTTCCCTCAGCAAGCTAAGTCGATGATTTCCCGACCACCTACTACCCCTCCAGGCTATGCTCCTCAATCCCAACCATCTCCAACTAATTCTTGTACGCAATGTTGCGGGCCTCATGATTACGATCAATGCCCCCAACTACAAGAAATGAAAGCAGCGGAGGAGGCAAACTACATCACCAATAATTCAGGATACAGACAACCATGGCAACGTAACATGCAATCCAATCTTAGCTACTCAAACACCGGAAATATCCAGAACCCACATACCCTACAAACATCCCAAAACTACAGACCTCAATCCAATTTCCAAGGAGGCCAAAGGCAATATCAACAACAGCCTTATGGCAATGAAGCTTCATCGAGCCGACCAACTCCACCTCCTTCGAATCCTGAGTCTGATATGTCTCAAATGCAAGAGATGTTTAAGGCGATGATGGGTAAATCCCGAGATACGCAAGAAGAGGTCGCAGCTCTGCGCAAAGACCAAACAGCCTTGTAGTCCCAAATACAATAGCTTCTAACTCAACACAGACCCCCTGGTAAATTCCCCTCACAAACCAATCCAAATCCAAAAGAGTTTGCAAGTGCAATTTACGTAGTGGACCAGCCCATCACTTTAGCTCAAAGGGAGCAACAACCCGATAGTGAAATGGTCCCTGAAGTGGAGCAGCAGGCCGAGGAAGAATACCTCGACATGAACCAAATGAAGCTCTATGCCAAATTAGTTGCGAGAAACGAAATGATGGAAGGTCCACTAGACCTTACATCACAGCAACCGGAGAGCAAACTGGTTCGTGTAGTGGACGATTTACCTGAGGATTTGAGTTACTCAATACCACCACCCCCGTTCGAAAATGAGCAAACGGTATCAAACCTTCTGCTTGAGCTTGAAGACAAGCCGTCAGAGGACAACTTCTACCTCAACTTCATGGAGTCTCCTCCCTCTGAAGTCAATTACCGTTATTTTCCCTCCTTCTCTTTGCTATACCCAGACAATGAGGATTGTTACATCCTCAAGAATGAAGAGGAGGAAATGCTCGCTCCCGCCAGAACATCCAAAAAAAATACCAATATCACCTTCGAGGAACCACCTCCCTCTGAAGTTGAATTCAACCAAGGCTCTTCCTATGAGCCTCTCAAAGAAGACGAGGATTATTACATCCTCAAATTTGAAGAGGAAAAGCCATCCAACTTTGATCTTCATCTGGAGGGTCACAGCCTTCCCCTCTTGTGCAACAAAGAAGTAGGGTGGAAACTCGAAGTCGGCTCGCTGAGTGAGAAGGCCATCTTTCCATTTGATCCAGGGTCAGAATTTGAAAATACAAATTTCCCAGAAGTTCTCCCTGAACCACTCAACGCAGTTAAGGATGTCTTCATCCTTAAATTTGAAAAGGATGATACTCACACTAAGGATCATCCATTGGAAAATTTGGGCCCTTCGACAAAGGAAAATAATGCCCACCCAACCCACCCGTTGAAGCTCACTTCCACCTTCAGTTTCGTTCCAGGGAGAAGATTTACATCCTCGACTCTGAGCAAGCACCACCACTACCTTCTTGCACCCATTCGGCTAAACAACAGAGGGAGAATGTTTACATTCTCCAGTTTGAGGAAGCACTACCACAATCACCCGGATTTCACTACAATATTAATGGCAGCCAACACCTCCTTCAAAACAAGGTTTTGGGGAGTTTGTCTTTTCTTACTGTAATTGTTGCTGTTATACTGTGTTTTGATCCAGGTGGTTCGGTCCAACATATTGCCAATTTCCTGTTCCCGGTACTACCATTGTCAACATTCATTTATGATCCGGGATAATAAAGAACATACGTCTAGCTAGAGACGTTAAACCCGGGCAGCTTGGTGGGAGGCAACCCACTATCTATCTTTTATCTTTCCTTTAATTTAATGTTGTTTTCTTTTTTGTACTATATTTCCCTTTTATATGTTATAATAAAATGCAGGTTTCACTTGAGTTCTTCTGGTTGTGTAGAATATTCTTTACAGGTTCATTTCATGACATTCCACAGCTGCACTCAAGTGTGGGGGAGCTCTACACACTCTACGAAATCTGGGGAGTACACTCTTTCCTTTCTTAGTTGCATACCCTAATATTTTAATTCCATCTACGCAATGAGAGCATTGCTTAAGCTTAAGTGTGGGGGAAGAGCCTTTTCAGGGCGTTCTGTGCTTAAAATGTTTAAATCTCTCTGCTTATCTTGCAATTGTTCAAAAATTAAAATTATGTACCTTGCTAATGTAGGTTGTTCTCTTTAAAATAAATACTGTTATGAATTGTGGGATAAATGGTACAAATTTTAAAATTTTGATTACTTTGGGGAGCATTTTATATGCGGTGTGAACAAATAATCTGCAAATGGTTGGATTTTATTGCTCAGGGTTTCTTTCTGTCTTCTCTCTTAGGGATTGCTAAGGGGTGCTTCTCTGTTAAAAAAAAACAATAATAAGGACTTGCGAGACACCATTGGTAACCAACAAAAGAGAGTTGAGTGTTCTTGAATACAAAGGCGTCATGCCTATATTTTCTCATCTCTTATGCAAAGTGAAACAAATGCATAATCTATTTTTCCTTTTGTTTTCTCTCAATGCCCATTCTTGAGAGAAGTTGGCCATGGTAAAAGTTCTCAGAGTAACACAAAAGAAACATTGGAGTACCTTAGATCATACCCCGAAACTCTATATTTTATTTTTACCCTGAGCACACCTATGCCACCAGCAGTTGATTTTTCACACTCCTCGAAAGTTTAAAGATCATGTTTATCCTACCCTTCATAATAATATTTGTTAGTATTGAGCATTTCCTACTTGCTTAGGTACATGGTTTTGCTTGAGGACAAGCAAAAAGATAAGTGTGGGTGTGATAAGTGTCCAAATGAGCATGTTTTTAGGTGTATTTCATATATAATATTAGCACTTTTCTTGCTCATTTCTCCACTTCGGTTAGTTTTCCTCTAGTTTATGTTTTTTGTTTATCTTACAAATTTATTGGTTTAACATGAGGAAAACCAAGCTGGGAGTGAAATAGATTAAGAGACGAACGCGTAGACGCAAACGGCTCAGGAAACGGAGTCCAAACGAAGAATCTAGAGCCGGTCAAAGGTTGGAGGAAAATAGGTCACGGTCAAGGCTTGCTACCGCCTATAAACTGGCGGACACCAAGGCCATGCAACCGCCTATAAAGTGGCGGACAAGAGTAAGCTTCAACCGCCCATAAACTGGCAGACAAGAGCATGGGCAACCGCCCATAAACTGGCGGACATCACACAAAGTCACCGCCTGTTAACTGGCAGACACAACATGAAGAAACCGCCTATGATGAAGCGGACAAGACTATATTAAACCGCCTAATATGTGGCGGACATACATAAGGCAACAGGCGGACACCAGGGGGTCGTGACTAAAATCAACGCCGCGACTAGTTTTCTTCTTCGCGCCCGTCGTCGTCTACAACTTGAATCGCCTTATCTATCTACTCCGAGCACGCGTTTCGGCTCTGTCCCCTGCAATAAATGAAGCAATCAATGCTTCAATCATGAAGCCCTGAAGGAAGCAATCAACTGCAAATATCTACGGAAGACTACCTCTTCATTTCTTCTATAAATACCCATTCCCTGCAACCTTGTACGAGTGCACGGAGAAAACCAGAAAATCACTCACACTCACCTCATCTCATTCTCATTTCAGTAAAACACTCCCGTACATCTCAACACTCCATTCATTCCCCAGTTCTCTAATTCTCTAATTCACCCATTCCACATACAAATAACCTACGTACATGTACCACTCTTCGATCTCTTCATTTCTCCATTCACTATTCACGTCTCCGTGTAATTATTACGTCCAACCTCTGTCTGACTTATTACCAGTTAATATGTCTGGCTAAGGAGGATTTACTCCGGGCAAGGTTTTAAATTATGGTTTGTTTAATTATGTAAACAATATTTCTACCGGTTAAAATAAATACAGTTTGTTACGCTTAAAGGTTTTCTCTCACCATTTTAATAAATTACATGAATTTATTAAGATGCTTTCCTACGTCTATTTTGATCAGACCAGGTGATAAATAGACAGGTTAATCAAGCCGTAAATCTGGAGAAAACTTATTATGATTTAATAAGTTAGTATTTACAGATGCAATTATAATTCCTCGAATTTAACGTCCGTTTACATAGTATTGCTCGAACCTTGATTAGACCGAGCATTTTCTGGTAAACGAGTTCTTAAGGGTCTATGACTTAGTCCTTAGGATAATAACAGGAATTTTGCCAAACTAATATATTAAACCGGTAGAGATAGCATAATTAATCAGATTATATAAACCTGAACCCGGAGTTCCATTTAATTCATCTGCACTCAGTTTTCTAATCTGCTTAATATTTTCTCTAAAAACAAGTCAATTAACTTCCCCCCTTTTGTGACAAGCTTAGGAACTATTTTATCTCGCTATAAGTCCCACGGTTTGACCCCGGCCGCTTCTGTCTTCTATACTACTGCGACCGGGTTTTAATTTGCAGCCCGACGGATATTTTGAGTATTAATTTCTTTCTTTTATCAATTTCACCAGTGCTAATAACTCATGATAAATCCACTCTGCAAAAAGTAAGGTAGTATATTTAATTGTCACATGGGTATTGTCACATGGTCTGTTAGGAACCTTATGAACCTATTTTAAGAGGTCCAATTCGTGGTCAATGGTCCATTGACCAACTTAGTCATGTGACCCAAACGGGCCCCACTTTAGGGTTTTATTAATATTTTAATATTAAATTTGTAAAAATTTGTAAATTTCTGGAATTAAATTCCTAACATGATATAATATGATATATTATCATATTTAAGGTAATTATAACCTTTTAGCCCATTTAAAACCAATTTAGAAGGCAATTACACAAAAACGTGCTTTAAGGAGTTTTAGTGCACATTTTGTGTCGCAAGGTGTTTCTGAGCTTGGTTTTCTTTGACAACGGTTTTGTTGTGTCCCTTACATGATATTTGATCATGGTATCCAATTTTATATCATTTAGAGGTCATTAGACCTTTAAGGTATTCTTAGAGCACCTTTTTGCTCTACTTGACCTTGAAGCATGAAAGTGCTTGTTCTTTGTGTTGGAGTGTTGTCCAACAGTTATAATATGTTTAGTATTATGTTAATAGACTTAGGACAAATTTTTAGGTCCTAAGAAGTTCATTTGGGTATTTATTTACCCTCACCAGTCAAAGGGTGCAACACCTTGCTTAGTGTTGACCACTATAGTTCTCAGTTGACTTTTAAGGCATGTTTAGGCCTTAATTAACGTAATTAAATATTTAATCCATGTTTAATAAGTTTGGGGTATTTCAATCTACCCCCCTTAAAAAGACTTCGTCCCGAAGTCTCTTAATCAAATAGGTAAGTATATATAATGTATAACTACCCATTGTTCCCATAATGTATATCTATGTGATATATCATTTACACACATCGTGTTGCGCTTATACAGCACATAGCCATCACTTTGTGGCGTTAGTTCAATCATATATGGATATAGGTGATCCATCAGCACCATCATTCCCTATCAGTTCTACCAACCCTGACACCTCCCTGAGGTGTCCATAACATTTCATTATTCCACATTCCATATCTAATGATTCATTTCGTATCTAGGCGATACCATATGTAATCATTCTATAAAGCAATATGAATACATATCACAAATAGCATAAGAAAAGTGTTACACACATGGTGTACATACAACATTCAAACAAGTATCTCGTGAGATACCTACATACAAGTGCACATTACACAAAAACAGACCAAACAACGTACGCCCCGTGTACCAAACATAACCAACAAAACCAATTCACTGTATGCCATGCATACGAAACAATTCACTGTATGCCATGCATACTAAACAAATAACCTCGTATGCCCCATACTAAACAACCAAAACTTAGTGCACACATGTGCACAGCCAAGAGGCTCTACCCCCCTTAAAAAGGTTTACGCCCCCGTACCCCACAAGTATACAACATCCGCTCAACAAGGAGCGCTGGATACTTGGCTCTCAAAGAGTTCATCAACTCGTGGTTTATCCTCATATCAGAGAGACGGGTATGACTCTAGCCCTTCTGGGCTCCACAATACATAAAGGTGAGGCACTGATCTATTTGTGCTCTCTCCCAAGTTCGTTCTAATGGGCCCACTCGCTCCGTATGAGGTGCAGACCCATGAACATAGGCTCAATTTGCCTCTTTTCATTGTTGTGTATCCTCTCAGTTGGATCACTAGCATACATGCGTGTGTCTTCTCTCACTGATGTTCAGCTTGAGGTGTACTATGACATTGGCTATTGGTAGTACTTAGTGCTCTTTGCACTTGTCTTTGTAATACTAAGACGTACCACCTATATGTCCACAAAGATGATTTTGTCATCCATGTCTCCTGGTGGTTTGTTCCGGAGTAACACGCTGTTGTAGTTCTTTCTTTTTTCTTTTTTTTTTACACACTCATGTTGATATCCATTGCGTCCTTCCGTATTCCCACTAAATTAATAACTGCACAAGTGCAATACCAAAACACTCAGTCCTACAGAGTGTAGAGGCGTAAACTCTCAGCAGCTAATATCTAATGAGTTAACAGATAAGATGAGCGAATTATCCTGTGAGTGGTACATTCCAAATCCACTGTTCCATGCTTAAGGTAGCTGTTATTATAGCTTTGCCTTTTATCCTCGCGTAGTCACGCGTTTATGTCCATATCAACTGGTAGATTTCCTCTGGATTGCAAGAATTTGCTTGATCCTTTTGAGGTTCTACATTATTTTTCCATAATGGGTTTTCCTATTTTTTTTGTTTCCTGTCCTTAGTGTTCACGTCCTTGAAAGGTTTCCTTGTCTTCTCTGTATACTGTCTACTGCTCTCTGTTGAAGGTTCATGATTTCTCTAGCCTGTTGGTTTAACTGCGGCTCTTCTCGTCCATCTTCGAGGTAATCTGTCTTACTGTCCGTAGAATGGAGTTGACTACTTCTCGTGTTCCTAACACTACTTGTCTACTTGCATGGGTACCGTACTGATACATTACTACTTACCCGACTAACTCATAAATAAGTCTGTCAGGCCCACATGCTCCTATCTGAGTGCGGTCGTCCCATGTCTTGTTTAGTAAACTGGTAATGTCTGTCACACGGTTATTGTGAAGTATTCTGTTGTCAATCTCCCTTTGATGGATATCCTTTTTTTTTTGTCTTCTTCTTGTTTTTTTAATAGTTCATGGTATCGGTTATAGCAATAAGTGCTATTGCCCTGGTGTCATCAGTGGTAATTCGTGTCATTAATCGTAACCCATAACGCCGGTTTGTAAGTAAATTTGTGCTATTTTTAGCAAACTTGGTTCTTCCTGTTTCGTTCTCATTGAGTGCACACATATTCCTATTCCTTCTGTTTACATGATCATATCTCATCCACGTTCATATTTGTTCCCTCATTCGTATAATTGGATGTATTGCATTGTATAATAGTTTGAGCAACTTGGCTCTTCACTTCCCAACCATCCTCACTGACGGTGGTGCATCTACAAAGGGTATGCTTGTCCATAAGGACTAAACATTCATCACTAGTAGTGATTAGCATTGAATGCGGGTATACACTGATGGTATTTGGCTAATAAGCCTTGTCTGAAAATTTCCAATCAATTAAACTGGTGTGGTTTACCATCACAGTGGCTGTATAATTTCCTCTAGTTGCAGTGGTTGGACTAATGGTCCTTCCATAGTTGCATAGTTTCTAACCTCAAGGCTTGTATGAAAACGTTTGAAAAACATTTTCTTTTTTTTTTGGTATACATATAGTAAAAGGCTAAAAGTAATAGCTGTTGCAGTTGTATTTGTAGTTGCTGTTGCTGCACTTGCTCTGTCAAGAGCGCAAGGCAGATGGAAATTTCAGTGATCTAGTTTCATAGCGCTTGCAATAGCAAGTGCGCCATGCAGGTGGAAATTCTGGTTCAGTAATCACTGGTCTCATTGGCTCTGTGTCGTCGGGTATGGGCTACATGACAATGTAAGAATTAACATCCTATTCATATATATATTATCCGTCAAAGTTTAAAGCTTATTGGTACTGAGTACACACAACTAATCCCAAAGTCTTACACAAAAGGCAAGTGGTCAATGACACACTCCCACATACTTATAACAAGTCTTGTCTAACATCCAAAATAAGTACACAACTAGTAAGTAAAAGTCTTCCACCAGCGGTCTCATGGAGTTCAGGGTACTCAAGCCCTATCTATTCCCTTGCCTCTCTGGGCTCCAGCATCAGTAGATGTCGGCCTCCTGACCGCCTCATGGTACTCCAGATCCTCCAACTGAGGTCTTTTGAGTATTCTTTGGTGGCCTGTAATTACGGCTCTCAAGGTTCATCCAGCACTCGAACTCCTGGTGGCCCTCTTTCTTGCAGTATCGACACTCAACTTTGTGGCCTTCGCAGTCGACCCCAGGATGGTCCTTCCGCAACGCTTGCAATAGAAATGGCGCTGGGGCTTCCGGTGCCTGATGATAGTATTTAGTTCAAGTTAGTATATGTTGATATAAAGGTTAAGGTCACAATTGAATTTAAGAGGTAGGTGTTCTCACCCTTAGGAGGTGCAGATCTTAGAGGCTGAGCATCAATAGCTGGGCCGGTCAACTGAAGGACAGGCTCTTTCCCTTTCTTTCCCTGGTGACCCTGCTGCCCTTTCTTTGGAAAGAATTTTCTGTTCAAGGTTTCGGGTCAGCATTCATAAGGTAATTAATATGGTAAACAATTTAGAGTGGGATAAGTCCTTACGTTCCCTTCTTTTGGCCATCGCCTGGAGATGCTCCTCCACCCTCAGACTCTCCCTCAGGGTTCTTTCTCTTCTTTGCCCCTAGAGTCTCCTCCCGAGTTTGGAGCATTAGCTCCGTCCTCGAGGCAGCGTCATAACACTCCTGGAATGCCGGGGCCACCGCCTCCACCTCTTCCAGTACCACGCCCTCTAGTTCCCCCAGACATCTGTAGTACAGTATGTCATATAAATATTCGGTAATTTATCGTACGCAACCAGTAGATATTGAATTGCCTTAAAGGCTACTATGTCACGCAATTTGCGTTACTAGACACAATATCTTTCTAAGACGAATCGTCTCGTATCTCCCAAACGTTTCCCATAATTTCCCAAGTCCTAAGCTCACTGTCTTAACCTATTATCTCGTCATCAGAGCGGAGTAACCACTTTTGTAACACCCCTCTCCACAATCACGTAATAATCTCTCACGTAGCAATAAACAAAAACGTCTCGCAGCGGAAAAATAAATAACAATTACAATACTCACTCGGGTGTCACCGGTCATTACTCGCCCATGCGAGCAACGAAGCCAAACTACATCCAACTTCCAACATAAACAACTGCTAACCGCCGTGATAACGAGAAACTCCTATACATCATACTAAGTCCATAAACCATAAACATCGACAAGTGAGCGTCTACCCAAACCTGAAAATACACATCCTTACCATAATACAATTCACCATCCTCATTGCTATACAACATCTCCATGTGTGGTAACAAAAGTAAAAACTCCAATTACCCTGTTCCCGCTCTTCGGCTTCGACAATGATCAACAACCTGTAATGGTGTAGTATCAGCGATAGACGCTGAGTATGCCGGGCCTGGAACCTAATGGTCACTTGTCATATTAACCATCTTATTATTAGATTGGTTCATGCTTTACCATCTTACAGTTATAATCAATACTGTAACATAAATGTATAATATACATAATCATCCATACAAATATTCATAGATATTCAACCATCCATCCAATCCAAACAATCATTTAATAACATAATCCACAATTATATATCGAACGTATCGAACAACCACAATATGATGTACAATGTACAATCGCCGTAGCGTATACCATCCTTTATTAATTTATTTTAGTTTGGCCTTCAAGGCCCCATCCATATGTACAATGTACATTCGCCGTAGCGTACAGTTTTCATATTTAATTTACCTTAGCCTTGTAGGCTCCATCCAACCATGTTTTATTATTATTATCAGTTGGGCGTCATGTTAGGACAACCCGATAACCTCACCATGGACAGTAGTCCTCCCGTACACACAAAGGTGCTCATTTCGCTAGAGGTCCGGAGGCCCCCCCCTGACTCTCTTATGTCTCGTAAGACGTCCATAAAAAGCCGTAGCCACCTGATCCACGATCCAGTTTGGGCTCGTTGGATATAACCTGGAGCGGAATCCAATTAGGAAACCCCTTAGTGATCACAAATGCGCAACCAAGTAGTTCGTAACTACCGGGATTCCTCACCTCAACTCATACCATCTCCTCTCATAATGTTTAAGATCTGCTCTGTCTTATGGAGAATAATTATAGTTAGCTGCCCAATGGGTCTCACGCATACCTAGAAGTAATCTAAGTTATATTTATGTTCGAGATCCATGCTCTAGAGACCGACAATGTCGTGACTCATCCCTAAGTGTTTTACTTAGGTTACCACATACTTAATATTAATATCATTATTATATCAAGTAACCGTCATGTCATCACAACCATATGTATGTTTATATAAGTCAATCTATAGTCGACGTAGTGTTAGTCCCGTAGGACGTTCATGCATAATAAATAACGCAATAACACTTAAACACATACATGTAACCACACACATAACACACAAGTTATATCAACCAAATCCGAGCCCAAGAAGCAACCTTAGGACAACTCGGATCAAACCCCTTACATACCGTTCACCCTGATCGTATTACGGTGGAGTATGAATCAGCAAGATCCTACGCTCCGTGTAGTCCACTAGTCGTCAAGCGTCTTGTCAGAAGTATAATCTAAACGGTATTAAAACTATAAGTCAGTCTCCATGACTAACTACATCCGGTATTTCCGAATAACAGTAACCCCGACAGTTCACCCTTGTTTTCTACAGTTATTGTTACGGGTTTTCTAAAAGTCGGCTTTGTTACTTAAAACTCGTACGTCATAATATTTCAACTGTTAAGTTTAATTCGTTGTATTCCTCTTAATCTTATCCACCATCTAGTTTAGGTGCATAACCTATAGTTGCATGTATGCATGCATGATTATATTATATTATATTTTTTTTGTATTGTATCATTTATTATATTGTATCATTCTCCCACCATCCATTATAATACAATGTATTATATAATCCATTTGTCTTTAGCAAATAATATTTGCATCCAAAAGCTCATAACATATAGTTTGTAACTATTTTTTTTAAACAACCACCACCATTATGTTATATGGTTTCCAACCATAACATATACCCACCTTATATACATTATTCTTGTGTATGTATATATATTTACCACGTAGGTAATTCCCATGAGTTTAATAAACCCTTATATTTTATGTTACATTTTATCATCTTTTATTAGATTATTATTCCCATTAGTTGTATTATATTATACAACTTATATTAAGATTGTTATCCTAATATTATGTAACATTTTATGTTGTATAATTACAACTCCTAAGGTTTATTCCATAAATACCTTAGTTTATAAAATCTCATTTATTATAGTTCGTCACATTATTTTATGTGAATATCCTTACTTATCTTAATCTCATTAAACCACCTTAATACCATATAATGTTATAACATTTATGACATAGTAGACCATAGTCTAAAATTCATTTCCCAACCTTTATATTTTCGGTACAGCCCTTAACTTTATTTAAATTCCATTTTGGACCACATAACATTGTGTAATGTTATACCATATACTAATATCATATAATGTGATATTTTATTCCCTTAACTTATAACCTATAGTTTTTATACAAACTATTTATTATTGCCGCATGGGCACCATATAAAAACCATATTCTTTTTCATATACCATAGTTTCCTTTATTTACAAAATCACCCCATTATTTATACCATGTTATATATACCATTTAATATAACATTTCTAACTTATAAAAAAAGGTATAACCTATGGTTATTTTTTGTAAATTCCGAACAGCCATTGTGCTGTTTTATAATTGCCATTTGGCCCTATTTATAACATATCGTTTTATAATATCATTAAACCATATATTATACACATATCTTTATAAATATACTTATATAATTCTAAAAATCTCCAAATTTCACCAAAGGGTTATAAATATCCTTATTAACCCATATACCTTCGGTATTTACCATTCCACCATCTATATTTCTCCAAAGTGTCATAATGACAAAATAACTATATATTATACATATATAGCTCATTTTAATTCCAAAATCAACCCAATAAATTCCTAAAAATTCCTAATAGCCCATGGGTGTTTATAATACCATTATACACCTTACTTTTCGGTAATAACATATTTACCACATATGTTATAAAAATATTACCTTTAAGTACTATCTTATTATAAAACCTTAAATAAGTTATTTAACTTATCTAATTTGGTCAAAACCTACCATATGGTCAAGGTTGACCTCCTTAATATTTCCTTGACCATTAATTCCTTATAATTACGGTTTTAACCCAAACTTTCTAGAAATCACCATTTAACCCCAAAACTTTAATAATCTTATAAACTTTATTTTAAATCCTTTTAACTCTAACTTTCGGCCTATTTTTATAAAGCCCCCCAAATTTAATTTAATTACATCTAATACCCCATTTTTTTCGGTAATAATTATATATCACCTAAACTTAAATAAAAGCTTGTAAATGCATAAATAAAATGGCCTAAAGTACATGGCCTTATTACAAACATTTGCTCACAAAATAAATTACACATAAATGTCCCAAAAATACTTATAAATCTCGGCCTCACATATATTCTTCATTTAATTACCAAACTTCCACATAATGTCTTAAATTTGACAATTATGCTTGTTTAATTAGTTATAAAATTTATTAAACCATTCCTTAATCATTTTAAGGTCAAACATGACCATATCACCATGTTCCCTCACGGCAATTTAATTAGAAATAGCTTTACAACATATTAACTTAACAAGGTTAATGTTTAAGTGATTTATACCTTGATTTAGCTTAGGTAAAGCCTTGTTTGGATTCGGCCACCTTAAGGAGAATTTCTCCACAGCTTGATTTACTTGTCCTTATGTAGAAAACAAGACATGATTAAACTCCAAACATGAGCTAACCATGGGAAGTAATTTAAGTCATGAAAATCATGGATTTTTACCTTAAATCTCCAAGTTTGTTGGAGTGAGTTCTCGGGCCTATTTTTCCAGAAAGAAAGAGTATCAAAACACTCTTAAAAACAAGGTACAAAACCGTGGGTAGTTAGCATGGACGATGGCTACGATTTACCTTGTTTAAGATGCCAAAAATGGTGTTTTTGGCTTGGATCTAGCTACTCCTTGTAGATCTTGGTATACCAACTGAATCCCCATGAAAAGGAGAAGAAAATAAGGCTAGGGAACCAAGGTTTACAACCGAAATTCACAAAGAAGAAGAGATATGTGCTTAGAGCACATTTTACCTTAAATGGTCAAGACTTGATCTCTACTCCTTAGATCTTGTTATGGCCGAAATTTATCCTTCCTTTAACCTCCAAAACACTCTACATAGATGTATAGAAAAGGTAGGAGTGTAGATCAATGGAAAAAGGAAAGAAAGATGAAGAAAATGGGGATTTTTATGCCTTAGAAGCTTACCTAGAGCAAGAGCTCTCTCCAATGGAGCTTGGAACACTTACCTACGGTTGAGAGGAGCCAAAGAGAGCATTTGGCTGATGCACTCTCGGCTGGAATGGAGAAATGAAGGAGATAAGCTTAAATTGTCCTTAATGTCATTTTTTGCATTTTTTATGTCATTATTGCTTTGATGACTCACCAATGACTTATTGGTGTTGATAATTGAAGGCTTAATCGGTGGAGACAAGGAGGAGGCAGCCGTCTATGATAGGAGAAGGTGGGTGAATAAGTGGTGCTTATTTGATTCAAAAATGAAGTAATAATGCCATTTAATAAACTAGTCAAAAGGTGAGTCATCTCTTCTTGTCTTGTTCTTGCTTGGAGCACCGTATAATGAGGAGGGAATGGAGGCTCCAAATCGGCTCACATGGGTGGGCAAGAGGTTAGTTCACTTTTGTGTTTAAATAAGTTAAGTTTACTTTTTCCTTATTTTATGTAAAAGTAAGGTAGTATATTTAATTGTCACATGGGTATTGTCACATGGTCTGTTAGGAGACCTTATGAACCATTTTAAGAGGTCCAATTCGTGGTCAATGGTCAACATTGACCAACTTAGTCAATGTTGACCCAAATGGGCCCCACTTTAGGGTTTTATTAATATTTTATTAAATTTGTAAAAATTTTGAATTTCTGGAATTAAATTCCTAACACTATTAATATGATATATTCATCAATTTAAGGTAATTATAACTTTTAGCCCATTTAAAACCAATTTAGAAGGCAATTACACAAAAACATGCTTTAAGGAGTTTTGTGCACATTTGTCGCAAGGTGTTTCTGAGCTTGGTTTCTTTGAAAACGGTTTTTTTGTGTCCCTTACATGATATTTTATCATGGTATCCCAATTTTATATCATTTAGAGGTCATTAGACCTTTAAGGTATTCTTAGAGCACCTTTTTGCTCTACTTGACCTTGAAGCATGAAAGTGCTTGTTTTTGTTGGAGTGTTGTCCAACGGTTATAATATGTTTAGTATTATGTTAATAGACTTAGGACAAATTTTAGGTCCTAAGAAGTTCATTTGGGTATTTATTTACCCTCACCAGTCAAAGGGTGCAACACCTTGCTTTGTGACCACTATAGTTCTCAGTTGACTTTTAAGGCATTTTTAGGCCTTAATTAACGTAATTAAATATTTAATCCATGTTTAATAAGTTTGGGGTATTCAATCTGTCCACTCGAATGGAGCATCCTTCTTCATCAAGGAAGTCATCGGCTTCGAGACACTGGAGAAGTCCTTCACAAACCTCCTATAATAACCTGCCAGACCGAGGAAGCTCCGGATATCGGTAACGTCTTCGGCCTAGGAGGTGCACTACATCAATCTTGCCGGATCAACAGCGATTCCGGCCTCAGAATCACATGTCCAAGAAAGGATACTTGGTTCAACCAAAACTCACACTTTGAAAACTTAGGCATACAACTGATTCTTTCTCAATGTTTGTAACACATTTTCTAGTGGCTTTCATGTTCAACTCTCGATTTCGAGTACACAAGAATATCATCGATGAACTGCCACTGACTTGTCCAACTGATCTTGGAACAAGCGGTTCATAAGTCCATGAACTGGCTGGTGCATTGGATAAACCAAACGGCATAACGTAAATCATAATGTCCATATCGTCTGAAGCGGTCTTCTCAATGTCACTCTCACGGATGGCAATCTGATGGTATCCGGATCGTAGATCTATCTTGGATAATACTGATGCTCCTCTCAACTGATCAAATAAGTCTCGATACGTGGTAAGGATAACGGTTCTTCACCGTAACTACATTCAACTCTCAATAGTCAATACACAGGCGGAGACTACCGTCCTTCTTCTTCACGAAGAGGACCGGCGCTCCCCATGGTGAAACACTCGAGCGGATGAACCCCTTGTCGAGTAGGTCTCTCAGCTGCTCCTTGAGCTCTGTCATCTCTGCTGGAGCCATACAATAGGGCTCCTTCGCAATTGGTCCGGTGCCCGGAACCAAATCAATCTCAAACTCAACTTCCCGTGCTGGCGGCATGCCCGGCAGTTCCTTAGGAAATACATCAGGAAACTCCGACACTACCGGCACATCTGGGCTAAACTCTGGGTCTCTCTCTATGTCCTGGACATAGCAGAGGTATACATCATTCCCCTCGTCGTAACTCACGATACTGGCCATGGCGGTGATGATCTGAGTCGAAGGCTCCCTGGGCCTCTGGCGGTATGATATAGTAACCCCAGACGGACTCCGAAGAAGCAGACGATGCTCGGCACATAGGATTCTGCCCTTGTACCGCTCCAACCAGTTCATCCCGACAATCACATCAAAACCAAGCCCCTCGAACTCTATCAAGTCGATCGGAAACTCTTCATCTCTAATTCGTACAACGACATCTCGGTGGTAGCGGGTACACCTGATCCGCTCTTTCGACGGGAGAGTGACTAGAAAGTCTGGCATCTCATCACCGTCTAACCCCAGCCTCTTCGCAAAAGACAGCGAAATAAAAGTGTGTGAGGCTCCGGAGTTGAACAAGATCGAAGCGTCCACGCCATTGACTGGAAAGGTACCGGTGAGGATTGTGCCGCTCTTGCCGGCTTCTGCCTCATTGTAGACACTCAGTATACCTCCCTTTCCGAGTGCACAGCCTAATCCATTGGCAAACTAGTAAGTATTTGGTAATAACATGGTTAACATACTTCAAACAACTCCACTTTATTCATTAATACACTCTTTACAACATATGTTGGTTTACACTGTTGACATAACTAACACATACAACATCCTTAACCTACACTGGTTTAACACATTACATGATTCACACAAGGCTTTAAAACTGCCTGAAGGTCAAATTCAAACGTCCGGGTTTCATGTGTGTGGCATTGATCACTGCCGATGGTGCGGTATTCAGTTTGATCTTTTTGATGCCATGATATAGCATCCTTGACTGCCCACCCATGATTAACACATCTCCTGATTTCAACACTAGCTTCCTTGCGAGATCAGCACGCTTCTGTTCGCCGTACACAAACACTGCGGTGTCACCAATGGACCAAGTCACCACGGGTACTCCCTTACTTAGAGACTCGGGCGACTCATCCTTATCTTGGTGTAATCCTAACCGTCCACCTTTGTGGTAGAAGTTCACAATACATAAATCCGCTTTAACACTCGGTATTGAATCTGATTCAACTTGCTGAGCAATTCCCACGGCGTGGTTAACGACCGCAAGGAACTCCTCAGGTATCATCGGTACAGTTGCCCCATCTTCAGCTCGCACTTCTTGATATGTCTTGGTGTAAGGATTCCAGTCCTTACCCATGCACATCATCTTCAATTTCATTCTCGATCCACTCGGGTATTCGGCTGTGTAGAAACCTCCGGGTGCTGCTCCCAATTCATTGCATCGTCTGATGATGTGGGTTTGTGCTTCCGGTGTCAGGTATCCATTTAAGAGTATCATACCTGGTTGGATGACCTGACATTGCTCCATTGGAAAGTCGGTGATGTTGATGGTGGTTTCTTCAGGGTTTGGTGTGGGTGGGATTGGATAACTGTAACACCCCTACAACGCTCCTATCATCTACCGAAGTCGCAGCGGAAATAACCAACCAAATAATAACTATCGCTTTGGTGTTACAACGCCGTTAACCACCCACGTGGTTAACTAGGCAGAATAAATACAAGTGTATCGGTCTGATGATCAGACTCCCGAGCATAGTAACTAACATCCATATATAAACATAACCAACCATACCGAGTATTTAATTTACAATACATCTCCAAACCATAATCATCTCACACTGTATAACAACGGCATCAAAATATAACGCCTCGGGAGCACAGGCGCGTCCCGGGCTCAACAACCTACTTATCCAAAAGTATATCAACAAACTAGGACCTAGAGCCACTCTGCCTCTTCGATCCTCATCCTGCAATAAAAATATGGGGCCCCCGAGGGGGTCAGCACCTTTGCTGGTATGGCTAACGCGCAGCCCATCGACTAACGGGATACGCGCAACCAATTGTCATAATAACATGGCATTCATTTTAGAACAACCAACATATATATACTATATACCATAGCATAGCAAGGGAAATTGCATAGCATCACAACATCAATACATAACACCATAAACTTGGTCCTCACAAGGAACCTTCCACCATAGTTAGTATACCATGAGAGCCTAGGGGTTTTTACCAACCCCATGTTAAGCTCGTTACCATCCTCGTTACCGTCCGGTTATATAGAACGGTTAACTTATACCAAAGGTGTGTCGGATATAGTAATCCCAAGCACACCGAAATAACATACGTATGCCCTATGGCCCGACGTGAGTCAGTATAGTAACTAGCTTTGGATAAGCTAAGGGAAGGTAGAAACCAAATTGGAATACCACCTATACATACACAAGAGAGCCGAACCGGATATGATATCGACCCCCATCCATCACACGCGTGGCCGGAACAACCGGACTCCTCACTCCCCCGGTTAGCACTTGTTAATGAACACACAACATTTGTTAAGTCACATACAAGCAACATTTAGGTCTTGTTAGACACACCAAGGGAAAGGAGTCATAATAACACAACACCATAATATATAACAACTATAAACTCTTTTCATGCCTTAATCTTATAAGGTCGTAAACACCCAGAAAACAAATAACACCCAAGCCGGTGTAAACCGTAGGCAACAGACTGCAAGAAAACCATACCTTGGTCCTTGCCTTGTTTCGTTCCCACCTTGAGAGAATCCTATACGCATTAGTAATGTCGGTTAATATTTATTTAACTTCACACTTACTAAGTATTCAACATGGTTGTATGACATGTTTTAATGTCTACCTCACCCTAGGTTACCTTCATTGTACACCCTAGGGTTAACTACATAAGTCACATTCTTTCTGTTTTTTTTTTTTTTACAAGTTTAGGTCCGACCGGACTTGCCGATGTCCGGTCCTAAGCCCGGTCCATTCCAGAAACTAATTCTCGCAGGGTAAACAGGTCCCGACCGAGCTTGCAAGTCCGGTCGCAACTCCGGTCGGCCCCAAATCTATGTTTTCCTTTTTACATTCAACTCCAAACTTCACCCCATATAACCTAGTACTCCCTAACCTCATTTGGGCACTTTAAACACAACTTAAGACACCCTTAAACACTAATAAAACTCATTTTCTAATTCCTTAAGCCTTTACTTATTCCTTCACAAAATTCCTAACACTTACAACATTTTCTCCTAGTTTTCCAAGTGGTGTTTCATACCTATGATAACCACTATCCCAAAATGCTTTCTCCTTAACTTAACATCATCTCCCAAGCATCATCTCTCACCACTAATTCCTTATCTCCTTCTTGAAACTCTTTTCCTAGTGTACACTTCTCCTTATTTTACCAAAGTTTGCCTAGGTATTTACCTAAGTCCAAAGTGACTTTGGTACCTACTAAATCTCAAGATCATGCCTAAGTCCTTATTACATTCTAGAGTACTTCCTAGTTCATCAAAATTCCTTTAAAACATCATGAACTCCTTATTCATTTCCTACATTTTCTAACTCACCAATCCTCGTGTAAACACTTAAAACTTCTTGCTTCTTACCTAAATTTTGACATGGGTTCCCTTAGAACATTACTAAGCCTAAACACTTTACCTTATCCTTTAAACACACAAGAACATCTAAATCACCAAGAACACTTCATACACAATTTCACCAAATTTACACCACATTACAATATAGCACAATTTAAATTGCATGGCACTTAGGCCCTTAAAATGCATGGCTCTTAGGCCCTTAAAGTGCTTAATCATAAACACTGAATTTCCACAATATATATGCCTTTAACCTGCAAATACACTCAACACACATATGCCCTTTACTAGTCTCTTGAGAACACTTTACTAAGTCATTCACCATTTGCTCTTTAGGTAGTTTTAATAAGCATTTATAAGCTCATTTCTCCTAAGGCATTAAACAACATTTAAGTTAGTAGATTTACCTCTTTTCCCCAAACACTTTCTTCTTGATTCCTTACAAAACCGTATGGTATTTTGGTTCCTTGTCAAGTTCTAGACAATATACAAACACCATAATGAGTATTCAAGCTTTGAGCTTCATCTCATTGTAAACCCTAATTTGACATTGTTTCAAAAACATTAATGTAGTTGTTTTACCTTGATCTTTGAAGGGAGTTTGAATATCTAGCAGAGAGGACTCCACCTAGTCCATGAAGAGTTGAAATGAAGCTAGAACAAAGTCACACAATGAGCTATATCAATGTGTATTTTCGGACATGACAAAAACAAGGAGGAAACTTGATTTTTGTTTGAGATTCCTTACCTAGAAGCAAAGGAGAGTAATAATATGTAGAAATCCAAGCTCAAGCTCCTTCAATGGTGGAACACCTTGGCACCGAAATGGAGCTCTTGGAGTTTTAAGAAGATAGGAATGAAGAGCTTGATGAGAGGAAGAGATTGGTGGTCTTTTTTTTGATTTGGACAAGTGAGCTAGGTTTAGCAAGTGGTCAAAGTTGGAACTTCCATGGTGGTAGTAGTATTACCTAGAGAGAACAGGAAGAAGGAAGAAGAAGGGTGGGAAACCGTGTGAGTGAAGGAAAGAAATGAGAGAATGAAGATAGGAATTACTTTTAAGAAGATATTTGTAGTATAAAGTAAAAAGTAGTTTACTTAGTTTGTTTTAATTACTTATTACCTTAACTAGAGTGGTGAGTCACCACACATATAAAAACCGGCCCCCTTATTAATATGAGGGTAATATAGTCTTCTTTTGTCAATTTAATCACTTATACCACATATGTTACAAAATAGCTTGTAAAAATCACTATTCACCTATCAAGGCACTTAGAAGTGAAATTTTTGATTTCCCATTAATATAGCCACCCAAATGTGATACTATATAGTACACATATATATTTAAGAGTAATGATGGACATTTAGCCACTCAAAACTCATTTACAAGACAATTTTTCAAAAACGTGCTTTAAGACTTCTTAAAGCACATCTTGTGTTTTAACTGTTTTCAAGCTTGGTTTTCTTTGGTAATTGGTTTAATATGTTCATTAGTATACAAATGAGGTCTTGGTAAGCTCATTAGGTCTTACTCAAGTTTATCCCAAGCTTAGAGCACATTTTGGCTCTTATTGACTTTAAAGCATATTTGTGTTTCCTTTTGTTTAAAATTGTTTACCAAGGTTTCTAGGACTCTTTTCAGTCTTAATAAATCATGTTTTAATGTTTAACCAACATACCAAGGTTTGGGGTATTTCAATAACAAATATTGAAGGTTCCTAGATTTCCAAATTACCTATTTTAGGTGACTTTCACATTATACTCTAATTCTTTACTCACATGGTAGCACACTTGGACTCACTAACACACATGCATGAAATACAGTATGCAATCACTTATTTCACTCAACAGTTTAGGCGGTACCTAGTCTAGAAGAGGGTCCTGGCGCCTCAGACCGGTCCACCACATTCAGGGCGGCCTTGCTAGGTCCCGACCCTTTCCCCTTCTGGGAATCAGTGTTCCTCTGATCTGTGGGTGGCTGGTTAGCCGACTTCGGGCCATCGATGGTCGCTGTGGCCTTACCCTTCCACTGCCCCTTGGGCTTGTTGTTTCTGCTGTTGGGGTTCCGGTAGCACTCATAGTCACGGTGACCCCACTTCTCGCAGTAGCGACACTGCACGTCATTTCCTTTGTAGTCTTTGCCGGGGTGGTCTCCGTTACACCACTTACAGTAGTAGTGGCGCTCCGGTCCAGAGCCCGTGTTGGCTGCTATTACAATACACAATCAATACTCACTTCATATCTTAACAACATACACTTCAACTTGACACACATGATTAAGTAATTACCCTTGGCGAGTAAGAGCGTAGGGGTTTCGCCGCATATGCGTATGTGAGCTTCAGTGGCTCCTCGGCTACGGTGGTCTGGGCTTGGCCCTTGTCACCCTGGTGCTGATTCTTCTGGGGCTGAGGGTAGGGCTTCTTTTTCTTTCCTCCCCCATACCCCTGCGAACTCTGGCCCTTGCTCGTGGCCTTGCGCTTGTGCGCATTCTCCTCGTCCCTCAAACGGACGGTGATCTCAACCTTGGCAGCGGCATGATAGCACTCCTGAATTTAGGACGTCAGTCATGCCCCGCAAATAACTCACAACTCACATTAATATTCACTTATGGATTACACTTATCACATCACACTTCATTCAAATTACCTGCAAGGTAGTATACTCAGCTGGCCCCATCCCGTAGCGAAGACGGTGGCTGAGACTGTTGTAGAAACGGTTCACCAGCACCCGGTTCGAGTATCCCAGGTCCGGTAACAGGTGGATAAGGCCAGTGAAAGCGGAATAGTAGTCATCAACCGACATCTTATCCCCCTGCCTCAGACTATCCAGCTCCAGGCGCTTGGCCTCTTGTACATGCACAGGATAATACTTGGCTCGCAGTAGAGCCGTATACTCTCTCCAACCAAACTGAGGATCCATCATCCGGTCCTCTCTCACAAGCTTCCACCAACTTTGTGCCGAACCCTTCAGGTAGTAAGCGGCAAGACGGACCTTGGCTCCAGCAGGCACATCCAAGGTCTCGTAGGCGGTCTCCAACTCGGAGATATATGCCTCCAGCTTACGAGGGTCGGTCTCCCCATTAAACGACAGGGGTCTCAAATCATCTAACGCCTTGACCTAGTTGGTCCCTCGTGGCGGTGGCGGTGGTGGTTGAACTTCGGGCTGTTGCCCCTGCTGAATCGCAGCTACTAACTGTGGGACCATCTGGGCTACTGTAACACCCCTACAACGCCTCTACCAACTACTGAAATCGCAGCGGAAATAACAACACTAAACAATAACTAAACGCTTTGGTGTTACAACGCCGTTAACCACCCACGTGGTTAACTAGGCAGAATAAATACAAGTGTATCGGTCTGATGATCAGACTCCCGGGCATAGATCCTAACATCCATATATATATATATATATATATCCAACAATACCGAGTATTTAATTTACCTCACAACTACCAACTGTAAACATCCACCACTGTTTAACAAACGGTACCAAAACGTAATGCCTCGGGAGCACAGGCGCATCCCGGGCTCAACAACCAAAATAACCAAAGGTACATCAACGACCTAGGATCTAGAGCCACTCCGCTTCTTCGATCCTCATCCTGCAGTAAAATATGGAGCCCCCGAGGGGGTCAGCAACCTTTGCTGGTATGGTTAACGCGCAGCCCATCGGCTACCGGGATACGCGCAACCAATTGTCATGATAACATGGCATTCATTTTAAACATCCAACATATATATACCATAGCATAGCAAGGGAAATTGCATAGCACAACAACAACACATAACACCATAAAATCGGTTCACACAAGGAACCTTCCACCATAGTTAGTATACATAGTGAGCCTAGAGATTATTGCCAATTTCATGCTAAGCTCGTTACCAACCTCGTTACCGTCCAGTTATATCGAACGGTTAACTTATACCCAAGGTGTGTCGGATATAGTAATCCCAAGCACACCGAAAAACATTTGTATGCCCCTGTGGCCCGACATGAGTCAGTAAACTAGCTTTGGATAAGCTAAGGGAAGGTTGAGACCAAATTGGAATACAACCTATACATACACCAAGAGAGCCGAACCGGATATGACATCGACTCCCGTCCTCACACGCGTGGCCGGAACATGACCGGACTCCTCACTCCCCCGGTTAGCACTTGTTAGTGATCACACAATACATTATTAAGTCACAACCAAGCAAATGTCTAGGTCTTGTTAGACACATCAAGGGAAGGGAGTCAATAATACAACATCACAATATATAACAACCGTAAACTCTTTCCATGCCTTAATCTTATAAGGTCGTAACACACAGAAAAGCAAACAACACCCAAGCCGGTGTAAACCGGTAGACAACAGACTGCAAGAAAACCATACCTTGGTCCTTGCCTCGTTTCGTTTCCATCTTGAGAGAATCCTAAACACATTAGTAACGTCGGTTAATTAACGCACTAGTCCATCGTTAACTTGTTACTTCACAAATCTATTTTATTTTATTTTCACACTTGTTATAACTCTTCACCATTTTAATTACCATTTTAACACTCCTAACATGCCTTATATAACCTTATAATATCATTACTAACTTATTACCATTTTTAGATAACATTTCTCATCTTAAAACAATAATTTTTGGTCCATACAGTGGCCCGTCCGAACTTGTGTCCGAACCTCCAAGTTCGGATGCAAGCCGTGACTTTAGACAGAAAACAGACACACGTCCGAACTTGTGTCCGGACTTCGGAAGTTCGGACGTGAGTCGAGAATCTCTTAACGCGCAAGTCCATGCGTCCGAACATGTGTCCGGACTTCCCAAGTTCGGACACTGGTTCGAGTGTGCTAAAATTCGTACCCAACAGAGCCTGCCCGAACTTCCATGTCCGGACGGAAGTTCAGACAAGGCAAAATGCTCAATTTCCAAGCCTTTAAACACTTAGTCAAATTCCTCCAAAGCCTCCTACACTTATAGTATCTTCTCCTAAGGTTTCTAAGTGGCATTCCTTGCCTATTCTAATCATTATACCAAGATATTTCTTCCACACAACATCATTACTTAAACATCATTTCTTACAAACTAAAACTCCTTATGTCATCCTTGAAATCCCTTTTTCTAAGCTTACACTTTCTCCTTATTTTACCAAAGTTTGCCTAAGTCTTTACCTAAGTCCAAAAATGACTTTGGTACACACTAAAACCTCAAGATAATGCCTAAGTCCTTATTATACTCTAGAACACTTCCTAGTTCATCAAAATTCCTTTAAAACCTCTTGAACTCCTTATGCATTTCCTAAATTTCGACATAGGTTCTCCTAGCATTTTGTTACACCAAAGCACATTGTTTTCACCATTAAACACCCAAAAACACTAAGAATCACCAAGAACACTCTCATACACAAAACTTCACTCAAATCTCACTATACTAAAATATAATACATAATTTAAATTGCATGGCACTTAGGCCCTTAAAATGCATGGCTCTTAGGCCCTTAAAGTGCTTAAATCATAAACACTGAATTTCCACAATATATAAGCCTTTGACCTGCAAATACATACAAGAAGACATATGTTCTTTTACTAGTCTCCTTTAGAACATTTACTAGGTCATTCACCTTTTGCTCTTTAGGTATTTTTAACAAGCATTATAAGCTCATTTCTCCTAAGGCATTAAAAAACATATTAGGTTAGTATATTTACCTCTTTTCCAAACAACTTCTTTCTTGTTTCCTTATAAACCGGTAAGGTATTTGATTCCTTGTCAAGTTCTAAACAATATATAAACATCATAATGAGTATTCAAGCATTAAGCTTCATCTCATTGTAAACCCTAATTTTACATTGTTTCAAAAACATTAATGTAGTTGTTTTACCTTGATCTTTGAAGAGAATTGAATATCTATGAAGAAAGGACTCCACCTAGTCCATTAAAGGTTGGAATGAAGCTAGAACAAAGTCACACAAAGAGCTCCATCAATGTACATTTTCGGTCAAGGCAAAAACATGAAGGAAACTTGATTTTTCTTTGAGATTCCTTACCTAGAAGCAAAGGAGATCAATAATATGTAGAAAGACAAGCTCAAGCTCCTTCAATGGTGGAACTCCGTGGCACCGAAATGGGGCTCTTGAAGTTTTGAGAAGATAGAAATGAAGAGCTTGATGAGAGGAAGAGATTGGTGGTGTTTGTTTTTGATTTGGACAAGTGAGCTAGATTTTACAAGGGGTCAAAGCTAGAGTTTTAATGGTGGTGGTGAATATTACCGTGAGAGAGCAGCAAGAAGGAAGGAGATGGAGTTTGGAACCATGTGAAATGGAGGAGGGAAATGAGAATGAAGATAGAATTTGCTTTAAGAAGATATTTGTTCTTATAAAGTAAATAGTAACTAAACTAGTCATCTTATTTATTTAACATGTTAACAAGTGAGTGGTGAGTCACCACACTTAAGAAAACCGGCCCCCAATAGTAATATGAGGGTATTTTAGTCTTTGTTGAACATTTAATTACTTAATACAACATATGTTACAAAATAGCTTATTAAAATCACTATTCATGAAAACAAGGCACATAGAAGTGAAATTTTTGATTTCCCATTGATATAGCCACCCAAATGTGATACTATATAGTACACATATATATTTAAGAGTAATGATGGACATTTAGCCACTCAAAACTCATTTACAAGACAATTTTTCAAAAATGTGCTTTAAGACTTCTTAAAGCACATTTTGTGTTTTAACTTGTTTTCAAGCTTGGTTTTCTTTGGTAATTGATTTAATATGTTCATTAACATATAAATAAGGTCCTGGTACGTTCATTAGGTCTTACCCAAGCTTACTCCGAGCTTAGAGCACATTTTAGCCCTTATTGACCTTAAGGTATTTAATTATGTTTTTTATGGTTTAAATTGTTTATTAATGTTTCTAAGAAATTTTCTTGTCTTAATAAATCATGTTTTAATGTTTAAACAACATACCTAGGTTTGGGGTATTTCAGCTACGGCGGCCGCTACAGCATCGGCCATGACTTGTGTCGTAGGGTTTTCTCCCTGGTTCCCGGTATCACCAATGCCGCGCCCGCGGCCACGACCTCGTGGTCTACCTGACATCTGAATTCACACGAATATTCATTAGCATTATGCTTTCAAACTTATCGGTCCAACGGTTGTAACAACTTCCCGACAATAAGGTATCTCCACACTTAGTTAGTGGTTAACCTTTACATAACTGCTCACTTAGGTAACTATGGTTAGGTTTCCTAACTCGGTATATTCCTAAGCTCGGTATTCTAGTCATCAGAGTGATACTTCGCTCTGATACCACTTTTTGTAACACCCCTTCTACGTACTTAACAATAATTGAAATCGCAGCGGGAATAAACAACTAGACAATATCTAAACGGTTCGGTGCTACAACGCCGTTAACCACCCACGTGGTTAACAAGGCAGAATAAATACAAGTGTACCGGTCTGATGATCAGACTCCCGAGCATAGAGCTAAAACCATAAATACATCATATACAATACCAAGTATTTAATTACATTCCTTCACTGTAAACTGACAATATACCGTCACTGTAGTACAACAGAACCAAATCATAACGCCACGGGAGCACAGGCGCATCCCGGGCCTAACATCCAAAATATACCAAAAGTATTCCCACAACCTAGGATCTAAAGCCACTCCGCTTCTTCGATCCTCATCCTGCAATAAAAATATGGAGCCCCCGAGGGGGTCAGCAACCCTTGGCTGGTATGGTTAACGCGCAGCCCATCGGCTACCGGGATATGCGCAACTAATTGTCAATTTGTCATGATAACATGGCATTGATTTTACACAAACAACATATATAGCATAGCAAGAATTTTTTTTGCTTAGCGAAACAATATACACATAGTGAGTACACTTCCCACAACAACAAACCAAGAAGGTTAGTCAACATCAGAAGCCTAGAGAATGGTTCACCCTCATGTTAAGCTTGTTACACACACTCATTACCGTTATGTTAATCGAACAGGTAACTTAACTCACAGATGGATCGGATATTGTGATCCGAACACACCACACAAACACATGTTCCCACTAAACCGATCATAAGTCAGAGTAGGTAAGCTTTGGAGGACGCTAGCGGGAGATCAAACGCCAAATAAAGGAGGACAATATTAACATTATAAGAGTCGAATCTGATACAGATATCTACTCTTATACATACACGCGTGACCGGACAACCGGATTCCTCACCCCCAGTTAACACTCGTTAGAAGTTCACTGTTGGAACTCAATAACAAATCACAGCATGTGGTTAAGTCTTGTTAGTCACACACAAGGGGTATGAGTCACACTTCAACAATACAATAATATAAACAACTGTAAACTCGTTACATGACTTAAGTCTTACAAGGTCATAAACATACAGAAAAACAAATAGCACACAAGCCGGTGTAAACCGGTAGGCAACAGACTGCAAGAAAACCATACCTTGGTCCTTGCTTCGACTGGTTTCCACCTTTGGAGAATCCTATACACATTTAGTAACGTCGGTTAATTTAACGTACTAGTCCGTCGATAACTTATTACTTTACATTTCTAGTTATTTTACTTCCACATTTTATTATAACTTCTCACCTTCTAAATTGTCATTATACACACCTAACATGCCTTAGAAAACCTTATAATATCATTACTTACTAATCCCCATCATTAGGCATCATTATTTAACCTTAAACTCAACCTTTCAAGTGGTCCGGGACTTGGTCCCCAACTAAGGTCCCGGACCGTGTCATTGTAAACCTCTCGGGCTGATTTCAGGTAGTGGTCCGGGACTTCTTACAGGTCCTAAGTCTCGGACCAATGTAGGCAAAACCCTCGGGTTGTTTTTATGGGGTGGTCCGGGACTTTATACAGGTCCTAGGTCCCGGACCAATGTAGGCAAATTCTCTCAGGGGTAAATCAGGGGGTGGTCCGGTACTTCTTACAAAACCTAAGTACCGGACCAAGGCTGTGTAAGAATTCACGGCCCCTTTTTGATGCATGGTCTGGGACATCACCCAAGACCTAAGTCCCGGACCACTGCTACAGATTTTACATTTTGACAATCTCTAAGTCTTGTTGCAATGGCTCTCATTACCCATTATATGTATAGACTTCCCAAATGATCTTAGGTATATTCTAATGCCAAAATATCATCTTAAACACACCTAGTTCCTTGTCTAACTTATTACTTAATTTTCTCATAAAATCCACCAACACTTATAACATTTCTTACAAGGTTTCTAAATGGTGTTTCTCACCTATGATAACCACTATCTCAAAATGTTTTCTCCTCACCATAACATCATCTCCCAAGTATCTTTTCTTACCAACCTAACCTCCTAGTTGATGTCTAAGTCCTTTTAGTTTCCTAGAACACCTAAGACATTATTTCTTCTCTAGTAAAATACCTAAACATTTCTAACACTTCCTAGTTCACCAAATCTTGTTTAAACACTTAGAACTTCTTGTACATTACCTAAATTTTGACATGAACTCTCCTAGATCATTACTAAACCAAAACACATTGTTTTCACCATTAAACATCCAAGAACACTAAAATCATCAAGAACATTTGTGTACACAAAACTTCACTCATTTAACACCACATCACAATATAGCGCATAATTTAAATTGCTTGGCACTTAGGCCCTTAAATAGCATGGCTCTTAGGCCCTTAAGATGCATAAACCATAAACACTGAATTTCCCACATTATATTTGCCTTTGACCTGCAAATACATACAACAACACATATGCCTTTTTACTAGTCTCCTTGAGAACATTTTACTAAGTCATTCACCATTGGCTCCTTAGGTAGTTTTAATAAGCAATATAAGCTCATTTATCCTAAGACATTATAAGCTACATTAGGTTAGCATATTTACCTCTTTTCCTCACAAACTTCTTTCTTGTTTCCTTGATTAAAATCGGTAAGGATGTTTGATTGCTTGTCAAATTCTAAACAATATACACATAATGAAATGAGTACACAAGCTTTATGCTTCATCTCATTGTAAACCCTAGATACACATATTGTCTTAGAACATTTAGATGATTGTTTACCTTGGATATGAAAGAGAGTTTGGATATGTAGCAAGAGAGGACTCCACCTAGTCCATGAAAGGTTGAAATGAAGCTAGAACAAAGCAATATAAAGAACACCATCAATGGTGATTCTCGGTCAACATCAAAACAAGAAGGAAATGGAGTTTTTATTTGAGTTTCCTTACCTAGAAGCAAAGGAGAACAATAATATGTGGAAAGATGAGCTCAAGCTCCTCCCATGGAGATTCCTCTTGGCACCGAAATGGAGCTCTTGGAATTTTGAGAAGACAAGGTTGAAGAGCTTGATGAGACTAGAAGAATGGTGGTCTTAGTTTTTGATTTGGCAAGGTGAGCTAGGAATTACAAGAGGTTGAAGATGAAGAATGATGGTGGTGGTGCTGTTGCAGAACCGTGAAAGAGAGGGAGAAGGAAGGTTGGTGACGGTGGGAACATGAAAGAAATGAAGAGAATGAAGTTTGAGTTACTTTTGGAGATATTTGTAGTTAAAGTAAATAGTGACTTACTTTATTAATTTTGCTTGCTTAATAAACTAACAAGGGGGAGATGACTCACCCTTATAAAAACCGGCCCCCATTAAGTAGTAAGGGGTGTTTTGGTCTTTGTTGACCAATTGACTCACTTATAATGACATATGCTATAAACTAGCTTATTTAGTTACTATTCACAAAAACAAGGCACATAGTTGTGAAATTTTTGATTTCCCATTGATTTAGACTTCCAAATGTGATACTAAGTAGTACACATGTTAATTAAAGAGTAATTATGGACATTTAGCCATTCAAAACCCATTTACAAGACAATTTTTCAAAAATGTGCTTTAAGACTCCTTAAAGCACATTTTGTGTTTTAACTTGTTTTCAAGCTTGGTTTTCTTTGGTAATTGGTTTAATATGTTCATTAATATATAAATAAGGTCTTGGTAAGCTCATTAGGTCTTAACCAAGCTTATCCCAAGCTTAGAGCACATTTTAGCCCTAATTGACTTTAAGGTATTTATTTGTGTTTTCTATGGTTTAAATTGTTTACTAATGTTTCTAAGACTCTTTTTAGTCTTAATACACCATATTTAAATGTTTAAACAACATACCGAGGTTTGGGGTATTTCATTAATAATCCCCTAAATAATATATATTTACCATTATTTAATTATTTAAAGGTTAGGGGTATTTCAGTCTACCCCCCTTAAAAGGACTTCGTCCCGAAGTCATAACTTATACTTGTTCATCCTTTGGAATCAAGTTCCTCATATCTACATTACCTTTACATTCCATCAATAATCTTAGTATATGTAACTCGAATAAACCCATATCCTTTGTTCGTGATAATCAATGTAATCACAGCATAAGTAACTTGATAAATATTGTAAGCAAATAAGTGTCCCAACTTCCTAGCCATCCCACTAGGTCATCACTGCACAAGTGCAATACCAAAACACTCAGTCCTACAGAGTGCAGAGGCGTAAACCCTTGGAAGTAAATCTCTTGTGTGATTGCAATAGGAATGAATATATTGTAAAGTGAATAAGTGTACTTTTATTAATCATCCAAGTGTTTCATAGAACACGTAAATATCAAGTGTTTCATAGAACACATCCAAAATCAACCAAGTGTTACATAGAACACATCCACAACCATTCAACCAATTGCACACAAGCGCAACAATTAAACATAAACAACCAAACACAAACCAAGATAGACTGTAGATATGCAAGTCGCATGTGGTGCTCTACCCCCCTTAAAAAGGGTTACGCCCACGTACCCCCACAAGTATACACAAAACTAAGAGAAAAGTCCTGGATACTTGTCTCGCATGGAGTCTTCTAACTCCCATGTCGCCTCCTCAATGTCGTGGTTTGACCACAGAACCTTGACCATTCTAATGGTCTTGTTCCTGGTCTCCCTAGTCTTGGAGTCTAAAATGCGAACTGGGGTCTCCTCGTATCTAAGTGTAGGATTTAGCTCGAGTGTCTCAGGCTCTAAGATATGAGATGGGTGAGGCACATACTGCTTTAGCTGTGAAATATGAAACACGTTGTGCACTCTCCCTAGATCAATAGGTAAATCTAACCTGTAAGCTAATGGGCCCACTCGCTCCGTAATAAGGTACGGTCCTACATACTTCGGGCTAAGCTTGCCCTTCTGCCCAAATCTGAAAATTCCCTTCATAGGTGAAACTCTAAGGAAGACTCGATCGCCTACTGCGAACTCGAGGTCTCTCCTACGGACATCAGCATATGACTTTTGTCTATCTTGGGCTATCTTCATGTTCTTGCATATTTGCACAATATCCTCTTTCATCTAGTCTAAGTACTCTGGCCCTAAGATGATGTTCTCACTGGCCTCGTCCCAACATAGTGGTGTCCTGCATGGCCTGCCGTACAATGCCTGAAATTGTGGCATCTGAATGGATGCATGATAACTGTTGTTGTAGGCAAACTCGATCAAATGCAGTCGATCTATCCAGCTTTCCTAGAAATCCAAGGCACAAGCTCTAAGCATGTCCTCTAACGTTTGAATTGTTCTCTCACTCTATCCATCTGTCTGTGGATGAAAGGCTGTACTTAGCTTCAGCTTCATACCCAATGCCTCCTGAACCTGCTGCCAAAATCTGGAAACAAACCTTGAATCTCTATCTGACACTATAGACTTAGGTACACCGTGGTGTCTAATGATCTCTCTCTGGAAAATATCCGCCAGTTTGGGAACTTTCCATGTGTCCTTGATAGGAATGAACTTAGCTACCTTTGTCAGTCTGTCTACGATGACCCATATCATGTTAGCACCTCCTCTAGTCGGTGGAAGACCTACTACAAATCCATGGATATATCCTCGAACTTCCAATATGGAATGGGCATCGGCTGTACTAAACCGCCCGGTCTCCGGTGCTCAAATTTCACTTTCTGACACGTCATACATCTGGCCACAAACTCTGCAACATCTTTCTTCATACCACTCCACCAGAAATGTAGTTTCAGATCCTTGTACATCTTCGATGACCCTGGTGTACTGATAAGGATGAGAAATGAGCTTCCTGCAATATCTTTTCCTTCAAGTCTAGGCAGGACTCTGGAATGCACAAACGGCCATTCAGTCTGATTAACCCGTCTTCATTGAGTACAAAATCGTATTTCTGTCTCTCAAAGATACCGTTAGTCAACTGTTGCCTGATAGTCTTCATGTACTGGTCATTTTCCTGAGCACAACGTACCTCCTCGATGAGGCCGTTGTCTCCTGTCATGGCCAATAAGGAATGAGCTCTACGGCTCAGGGCATCAGCAACTACATTTGCCTTGCCCTCCTTGTACCTGAGGTCGATGTCGTAGTCCTTCAGAAACTCGACCCATCGCCTCTGCCTCATGTTCAGCTCCTTCTGTGTGAATAGATGTTGAAGGCTCTTGTGATCTGAGTAAACTATCACTGTAACTCCATATAGTAGTGTCGCCAGATCTTCAGTGCAAAAACAATGCCCCAATTCTAGATCGAGTCGGGTAGTTCTCTTCATGTTTCTTCAACTGTCGTGATGCATAAGCAACAACCTTTCCATTCTGCATAAGTACACACCTTATCCCTATGCCTGAGGCATCGCAATATACTTCAAATCCGTCGGTCCCCTCTGGTGGTGAGTATTGGTGCCGACGTCAGTAGGTCCTTCAGTGTCTGAAAGGAACGCTCGCAATCCGCTGTCCATACAAATGGAGAATCTTTCTTCATCAGGCTCGTCATAGGTTTCGCCAGTTTGGAGAAGTCTTGACAAATCTGCGTAGTAACCAGCTAATCCCAAGAAACTACGGATATCTGTCACTGTCTTCGGTCTCGGCCAAGTCTTAACTGCCTCAATCTTCGCAGGGTCTACAGATATACCGCTGGCTGATATTACATGCCCTAGAAAAGATACACTGTCTAACCAAAATCACACTTTGAAAGCTTGGCATACAATTGGTTCTCCCTCATGGTCTGCAAAACTTGCCTCAGATGCACCTCGTGCTCGTCCTTAGTCTTAGAATAACTAGAATGTCGTCGATGAATACAACCACGATGTGTCTAACTGCTCTCTGAATAACCGGTTCATAAGATCCATGAATATTGCTGGGGCGTTCGACAAGCCAAATGGCATAACTGTGAACTCGTAGTGCCCGTAGCGCGTTCAAAAAGCTGTCTTCTCTATGTCTTCATCAGCTATCCGTATCTGGTGGTATCCTGATCTCAGATCAATCTTCGAGAAACTGTAGCGCCTCTTAATTCAAACAATCGTCAATCCGTGGTAACGGGTACTTGTTCTTCACCGTGACTGCGTTAAGCTCCCTGTAGTCAATGCATAGTCGCATGCTACCATCCTTCTTCTTCACGAACAAAACTGGTGCTCCCCATGGTGATGCACTCGGTCTGATATAACCTTTATCAAGTATATCTTCTAATTGAATCTTCAGCTCTTTCATCTCTGTGGTGTCATCTTGTAAGGTGCTTTAGCAATAGGCCCGTGCCTGGTATTAAGTCGATGGAGAACTCCACATCTCTCTTGGGTGGCATCCCTGGTAACTCCTCTGGAAATAAATCTGGGAAGTCTAAAAAGACTGGTATGTTTGACTGTCTTCTCTTCTTGCCTCGTGTCCTGAACATAGCACAAATAGACTGGCTATCCCTTCTTCACCTTCTTCATCAATGTGATAGCAGATACTAGCTTGAAAGTAGGCTCCTTTGGAATACTGCGATATGAAACTGTCTTGCCCTTAGGGCTCTTCAGTAGCAATCTATGCTTGCGCAATGTAGTCGTCCCTTGTACTTCTGTAGCCAATCCATGCCCATGATGATGTCAAATCCTAAATTATCCAGCTCAATCAAGTCCGCTTGAAACTCTTCATCCATGATGTTAATCTGAACTCCCTTGTGTAGTTTCGTGCACCTCACTCTCTCCTTCGTCGGTAATGTGACTAGGAAATCTGAGAGAGGCTCAGGGGTTGTCTCTAACTTCCTTACTAATGTAGAGGATATAAAGGAATGAGACGCTCCTGAATCGAACAGTATCGATGCACTCACGCCATTTACTGTGAAGGTTCCCATGATAACATTCCCCTTATCCTTGGCCGCGGTCTTGTCCAATACATTCAGCACTGCTCCTCCATTAGACTAGTGGCCTGGGGTTAACAATTCGTAAGATAGTGCATGTCTCAAAGGAATTAAAATGCCATTCATTAATCCATTGATTCTCACATACAAACTCCATAATTACATCAATATTGCCTAAACGTCAAATTTAACCGTTCAGGTTTCAAATGGGTAGTATTTACTAAGATTGATGGGGTTGTATTCAACTTAATGCTCTTAATCCCATGGTACACTAATCTAGATTCCCCACCAAATATCAATACATCTCCTGACTTCAAAATAATCTTTCTCCCTTGTCCATCCTCTTCTGATCACCGTACAAAAACTCAGCATCATCTCCAATGGAGAATGATACAACTGGTATCCCTCTGGTAATTGACTCAGATGTCTCATCTCGGTCCTGGTGTAATCCAAGCTTTCCCCCTTTTCATAAAGTTTATACAAATATCTGCCTTCATGTCTGGTATAGGGTTGGTTCTAATTGTTGTGCAATCTTGACCGCTTCTGTCACTAAATTTGAAAACTACGGGTATCCTAGGAACTCGTGTCCATCTATTTTCTACTACTACTTGATACAACCTAGTTTGTGGATCCCAATCTTACCCATACACATCATATATAATTTAAGTTTTGATCCACTACCATATCCTGGAGTGTAAAATCCTCCAAGGCCTATTCCCAAAGTTCTACATTCATTTACAATAGCTATTTGTTCATAGAGTTAAATATTGCTTGAGTAGGATCATGCCGGGTCGAAGTACTTGGCATTCTCTCTCTGGATATTCCCGACCTTCGCTCATAGGCTCAGGTGATCTCGGTCTCACAGGTATGGGAAAACAAATGTCAAGTACCCTATTAGGTGAGAGGTTTCCTAAGTTAGGCCTCTCTAAATTTTATTTCACACAAAACACATACAAGTCTCATCGACTGAATAACTGTAAACACATACATAGCATCATGCTTTTGATTTAAGTCCTAGGCTTACCGGTTTCGCGCTGAGCGCTAGCCTCAGCGCCTGAAGTTCCCACTGAGTACAAGGTGTTTCTACTTGGAACTATCTCCTTCCTCTTCTGACTCCCGGATGAGGATGGCTGTCCTCCCGGTCCCCTAGTATAGGTGTTAGTCTATGGTGCCTGACCTCCTCTGGGTCCTCCAGTCTCTGTAGCTGGTGTCCTCTGTGAACCTCTAGCTCCCTTGTATACTCGGCTTGCTGGGTTGGAAAAACATTCATACTCCTGGTGGCCTTCCTTTTTGCAATAGTGGCACTCCACCTTCCTGCCTGCGTAGTCTACTCCTGGGTGATCATTTCCATAGCGCTTACAGTAGTAGTGGCGCTGGGTTGGCTTATTGCCTATTGTTTATACAACATGGTTTAGTAAAGGTATAGCTAATAAATCTTGGTTAAGTAAGAGGTGGGTATCCTTACCCCTAGGTGGTGCCGATCTAAGTGGCTGTGCATGCATCAATGGCTGGGCCGGTCAGACGAGGGACCTGCTCCTTCGTCTTCTGACCATGGAAATCCTTCCCCCTCTTCTTATCAAAGAATCTCCTGTTGAAGGTTTAGGTTAGTGACCAACTAAGTGTAGGTAATATATGGGTACTCCTTCTCAAGTAAAGGTTTCTTACTTCCCCTTTGTAGTAACCGCCAGAGGTTGCTCCACCATCATCTCCTTCAGTACTCTTCTCTCTTCTTTCCCTGCGCTCTCCCTGGACTGAGCATAATTATTTGCCGATGCTGCGTCATAACATTCTTGTAGGTAGTGAAACGTATTGCTCCCATCGCGCCTGGATGCAAATTGCAAACCTCCCCTAAACTTTTGAATCTTCACGTGTCGGAGTAGTCGACTCCTGGTATGTAATCTAGCAGGCTGATAAATCGTGTGTAGTACTGGTCGACTGTTTGGCTCCCCTGGATTAAGGTCTTGAACTCTTGCCTTTTTCTCTGCTTTAAGTGTTCAGGGTAGTATTTCTCTCGCAGCACCTCCACAAACGCTGTCCATCCAAAGTCCGTGTAGCTCTATGGTGGCCCTCCACAGACCGCACCAAATGTCAGTTGCGTCCTTCAGGTTGTACGCGGCGATGTTGACCTTCTGGTCTTTTGGAACTCTGACAGCTTTGAAGGCCTTCTGGTGCTCTACAATGAACTTCTCCAGTGCGGCGGGGTCTGGTTCCCCTGAGTATGTTGGAACCCTAGCGTCTGCAACGCTCTTCAACCACTTGGTTTCCTGGGCTGCGGCGGGTGGGGTATGGCTCCCGTAAGTGAGCTCCTAGTTGTTTAGCGAAGGCTGCCATGGCCGCTGCTAGGCCTGGTACTTCTGGAATATCTGCCGGTGTCTCGCCACCGCGTCCGCTGCTGCCTCCACGTGGTCTTCCTCTTGTCGACATCTATAAGATAGTATACTATTATTTCTACTCGGTTGCTACACCGTTTTACAAACACAATCACAAACATGTAAGAAAGCTAACTACTAGCAATAAAATATTCCTAGAATTTTCTAGATCACGAATCCTCACAGACGTTTCCCGTATCCCAATATTCCTATGCTCATGTTCTTGACTCAGTATCCTTCATCAGAGCGTAACTACGCTCTGATACCACTTTTTGTAACACCCCTAATCCTAAACCTGTAATAACGTCGCAAGTCGTAGCATAAAATAATAATTCGCAGGGAAAATAAAACTATCTACCTTGGTGTTACACGCCGTTACTCACCCTTGTGAGTAACAAGGCATCCTTACTCCTTCCAACAATCTCAACTCCTCACGCTGTGATGAACAGATACTGAGCACTCTAATTATTACAACCAAATCCAAACTAAATCAGTAGCTAACTGAATACAACAATCTCCTTAATACAATACATAATAAAACTTAAAGTTTTATTAAAACCATCAGCTACCCTGTGCCCCGCACTCCGGCTTGTGTCTTCTTCAGTAACCTGAAATGTTTTGCCCATTGAAGGGCTCAGCAATCGAAATGTGGTATGCTAAATGTAGCCTAAGTCATCTAGATTCCTTAAGTCATTTTAGCCATCTTGATATTAGATTCTTTCATGAATACCGGTTTACAACAATAACAGTAATAACTGTAAATGCTAAACAAACACATAACAGTTCACCTGTAAATCGCATCACATAATAGTAAACAACAACCAGATAATCAATCACCAATAATCCATAACAATAACCAAACAAGATACGTGTATTAATTAACTGTACTTGTTAGTTGGTCACAAGACCCTTATCCTTTTTTTACCAACCACTTAAACTTTTCCAATTAATTTCCTCCTCGGGCGTCATGTCAAGACAACCCTTATTAACTTATCAATGGACAATAGTCCCCTGGGTTCCAAAAAACCGTTACCAGCTGACCTTATGGCCCTGGATAATGACCGATCCGGGTCGAACCTGTGCACCAACGATAGTGCCCTCCGCCATCGTCGAATGTGGACAATGGATTCCTTGAGTGACTCCCCCATAGAAGTCTCTCGTAGTGATCACGATGCGCAACCAGAAAGTCAAAACAGTCTGGATTCTCTCTTTATAAGTTAGCTCTTTTGTCAATGATACAATATCCAATCCTTGAGTTAAGACTATAACAGTTGACCATCAGTTAAGTTCAATAATACCTAAAGGTAGTCTTGTTCCAGTTCAGATGTATAAACTTCCAGCTATAAGACATTCGCGTAAAATAGAACGCAGCAGTGTTGAGCAATACAGTATATAAATCAATATACATAAAACACAGATATCGCTCTTAACAATTAAACACACAATGTCTGGACCTCAGGAAAATCCTTAGGACATTCATACCACACAATTAACATACCGTTCACCAGGATAACAGCTAGCTTGACAATTCACGCTCTAGTAATTCCTTCCCGTACGCTGCTATATATACATGCAATACCGGGTAATATTAATACAACTGTTCACTAGATACTACAGTACTGTCACTACAGAACTAATACTCGTAGTATACTAACTCTGTATGTTCTTTATTTTCCCCTGTTATTTTACAGTGGTTCTAGGTAGTTCATCAGTTCATTATTTTATGTAATACCACATGTGATAATGAATTTCTACCTGACAAGGGCAAGAATATGACGAAGGCAAGAGGGTCAAAGCGGTCCAGGCCACAGATCCCGATCCGGAGCCCGGGCCCCCTTCAGGACCTTGTTCGGGCTCCAGTTTGGGCACCAAACATCGTTCCGGCTCCGCACTCTATGACCAGGACCCATGTTCTGGCCCCGTACCCCGTGACCGGACCCCGCACCCTACACTTTGAGGCCGGAAGGCTTTATAAGAAAAGAAGTGCCAAAGCTAGAAGGGTGGCTCCAATGAAGTAATACTACATGTATAAGGATTAAGAGATAGGCCTCACTCTAAAAAGTCTATAAATAGAGATGGGAGGCTCAATTGTAAAGGGGGACAGGATGAGAAGAGAGAGAAAACACTAGAAAGCTCTCTAAAGTTGTAATACCAAAGGAAATAATATAGACATTGTCAATGAGTGGATGTAGGCTGAATTACCAGTCGAACCACTATAACTCCCGGTGTTTCATTAGTTTACGTGATTAGAGGAACTCAATTACGTATCTTCATTTGGCGCCGTCTGTGGGAAACGAAACAACAACCACGATTCAATCAATCCACGGTAGATGAAACAAAAGCTCGCCTTAATTCGGGATCGACGATTCAACGAAGTCAATTATTTGGAAATAATGAAAGCCATGGAAGATTCGAAGACGAAAAACCAAAAAGAGGAGGCTAGAAGAGATCCGCGGGAAGACGGGTCACAATTGATCAAATCATCAAACAGGCGTACAAATTGCTTGATCGAAAAACAAAGTCAAATCCGATTTCAATCACGATCTGGAGTCCGGCAAAGGGCGAAACCTAAAGGGAAAGGATGGAGCTCTTTTCGATCAACGAGGAATAATAGGAGATCAAGATTGAAGAATCAGGAGGATTGAAGAAGATCAGGCTCTCGGGAATTCGATTTACATGACTCTCCTTGTTCAAAAATCCAAATATGCAAGCCTGAAAGATTTTCGTCGAAGGTTCGTCGAGGGGAGAGGATCGGACAAGCATGATATCAAATCCAACTTTGAAGAACAACGATCGATGGAAGCAACACAGAGACCTAATTCGATCGATTACTCCCATGTCGAAGCCAGATTTTCCGAGCTCGTCCACTATATCCTTCTATCTTCATTAAAGTCCATCAAGAACCGGCGGATCACATCGACAACTTCTCTCCTCAGCAGCTAAGATCAATCCAAGTCCGGGCGGCATCTCAATTAGTAACTAGACGCACCACAGGCTACCGTTCCGGCTACATCATCGGGCGCAAATGGTGTTCCAGGAGTATTCAGCCCCGGGTAGCAATTTCAATATAAGACCGGATCATTCTCTTTGCGACCGGTCACATTTAGTCCTAGGTAGCAGTCTCAGACAAGCCAGGCGACGTCTTCAGTTCAAAGCAAGCAGGCAGAATCTCAAAACTCGATCAGAGAGCAACTATCAACAACCGGCCTCTTGGAGTAGTTGTAACCAACGATAAAGAACGACCAAACAAATTCTGGAACCAAGCGAAGTGAAGACATCGATCGAATGCAGCTTTGGCCGCATCTCAGACTTTAACCGGACCTCCTTGGCCGCATCTCAATCTTTGGTCGGGCCTCCCTTACCACATCTCAGTTCTTGGCCGCATCAGCTTCTTTAAAGCCGCATCAACCTCCTTGGCCGCTTCCTTGGCCGCATCAACTCTCTTTGGCCGCATCAACTCTCCTTAGCCGCATCTTCTTAGCCACATCTCTTTAAGCCGCATCAACCTCCTTGGTCGCACCCAAAACAAAACGACGCCTTCCCTCCAGGCAGAACTGGGAGCCGATTGAATCGAAGGAGGAAGGAGCTAGAAATTGTAGAATCAACTAGCTATGAGCATCCAGGGAAAATTACTAAAGAGGATTATTTTGTCTCATCACCATGCCGCATCAGTTCTTCGCCGCAGCAATTTCTTGGCCGCATCAGTTCTTGGCCGCCGCATAAGCTACCTTGACCGCATGACTTCTTCGCCGCAGCATTTTCTTTGGCCGGATCTCCATGACCGGGCCGGATCTCCATGACCGCATCTCAGACGTTGGCCGGTGCAGACCTTGGCCGGACCGGAAGACAACCGCACCAAGCTACCTTTGCCGCACCAGGACCGCATCCTCAAGTACGAGACTAGATGGTATCCTCAACTCAAAGCCAACGACATCTTCCTTGCGGGCAATGTTTCAACCCCCTGTGACTCCGGCAAATTAATCAATGTGGTGCGGGCGACTCAAAATAACGAGACGGGACGATCAGACGACAACGGCGACAAAACCAAAAGAAGAAACGTCCGAAACCAAAGATAAGTTCATCGATCTTGAAATACTAAAGCTTAGCAAACCTAATTGTCCTGATTGCTTCGTCTCAAAATTAGCACTTTTTAGATGCGAATAAATGATTCATATAACCATGCGGCAAGAGGAGCGAAAAACATGTTCGCTGGCTTAGAAAAGTATACATTTCCATAATTTAAATACTTCTGATTTTGGCAATAAATAAAACCTGTTATAGCTAATTCAAACTTTCAGATGTATGCTCAATAGTGCCTATATCTTTGGCATCATATTCCTCAAACTTTCAGCTATTTGTGTAATATCTCTTGCGTTGCATTTCGAAAGGAAATTGTTTTCTTTAGATCGGAATAGGAGAACTGCTACTGTACTTTCTATATCAATGATCCGAATTTTAAACTTCATAAAATTCTTCCTCAAAATCGTGGCCAAATTCCATGCTGATACTGTTGTTTGGGTCTATCCCTGCCAAGTTCTTTTTTCAAGGTAGTAAGACTTCCTGAATAGATGTTTAGGTTAAACTTCAGTTTTTTTTGCTTCTTCTGCATTTCAGTAAGTGCTCGACTTCAATCTGTTTTGTTACTCTAGCTGTTTCTTGATTAACACCCAAGCTTTGCTGATAGCAAGAGTTCAGACTCTTTTGTTACCTCTGTTTATTTCTCTAATAAATGCTAAACCTCTAGTGGTCTTAATGCACTACTCAGGTTACAGATGTTCGACAATAATCTGTCTCATCAGGTTTTCTGTCATTGTACCTTGTCTTTTTCTGTTACTAAAAATCATCTTTTGGGCTAAGCATTAGCTATATTCCGATCATCTCCGCTTCAATAAAGTTCCTGCTGCACTTTCGCTGATAAGTAAATACTAGAGTTTGAGAAAGTTTTGCAAAAAAAAAGGAGGGGATGCTGTGTTGTGACTGTCAGCTCACAATACTCAGTTGTAGTGTTATAATGTATGCGGTACTTTGCCTTGATTTAATCTCTGTAACTAGTGCGTCTCTGCCTAATATGTGTTTTTGTTCAGTTTTTAACCGACATAACGCTTATATCCTTGCTTCAGCTTGTGTTTACCTTTTTATTAGTTACTTCTTATTTTGTTACTACCTTGCCTGTTTCAGTAATTCTTCCGGCTAGAATTAATGCTATCCTTGCTTCAAATTTTTATCTCTATCTGAAGAACGCAAGTCTTACTGTTCTTATCTGAATTCCTGTGTTGGTATTTTCTGTTTTAAGCTAAATAATTCATCGCATAACAGTTCTTTCTGGCCTAAGTTTATCACCTAATTAGTTAAGTACCTTTTCACTCTTCGTTAATGAAACTCGGTACCTGCAAAAAACATGGGATATGTGATAAAGATAACACACTAGTTTGCTTCCAATTTCGCTGCTTAAAACTGTAAACTGATTCAATGATTCATGACTGACGATTATGGCTGTTCTTTGCCTCTGTTTTGCCACTTGGTTATGCTGCGCCATGCACTACTTTGTCTCATGATTGCTTTATAAGAAAAATGCAAACACTTTGTTTTACGATAAGCAGTATGCAGGCATATGCCTTAAATGCTTCTGATAGACTATATCTGGTAAGACTTATGATTTTACCTGTTATACAGCAACCTTACGGCTACAATATGCCTCTGCCATCAACCTCCAAAGAAGTGTAGTTCATGCCTCTTACACTCTTTACAAATCTATTTTGCATCTGCATTAAAACAAGAAAAGGAGTACAAATGTTATGTTTTGTCGATACGGGTATCCCTGCCCATCCTTTGCAACACAAATTACTTATAGATTGCCGCTACTGTTATGATGCAGTTTGACTTTCGTGTATATTTTCCTGAGAGCTATTTTACAGATATGAGGTCTAGCAACTGATTTTTTAACTGATCACAACCTTTATTAGGTACTTTTCTAAATACAAAATTCAAATTGTTGTTGTTATATGTGCATACTTATAAAAGTTCTGCCTATCTCTTCCTACAGCAATGATTTGAAATTCTCTAAGTTGTCTTCTGTTGAGCTGTTTTAAGTTGTTTCAGTAACTGACTGCTGCACTCTATAAGGTGACTATTAGGTTAAACAAGTGCAAATCTGTGGGAACGTGAGGTCTTAAGTTGAAACAGCCACCAGGCTAGGAATATCAAGGATATGATAGGACTGCATGCTTTGGCTACTTACGTATTATTGCTCAAGTAAGCTATCAGCAGCCTAGATAAATATTGTCTCTAAATTGGTAAAATATTGCTGGTACCGCTAGAGAATCAAATTTTTATCCTCTGTTTTACCACTAATATGATTTCTGTTTGAGTGTATTCACTGTCACCTAATTTCGTTCCAAGTATGCTGTTTCTGAGTTTTCAGTTTGGCTCTAGATCAATCGTTTCTCTTTGCCTTGCTACTGCTATGATGCTCTTTTTCTAAAAATCAATTTTGCCCTTTATTTTATGATGTGCAGTCACATTCTCTGGTCAATAAATATCATTATGTAACAGTTTTTGAGTGCTACAAAATAACTCTTATGCCTTGTATATATGTGCTGTCACTGCAAAACCATTAAAAGAGTTACATTTTATGTCCAGCACCAGTAATGATAAAACGATGTGAACCCCTTATTGTCTTCATTGCTCATCATGGTATCTTCTTAAGCTATGTTTAGTTACAAATTTTACAACCTGCAATTGTCTCTAAGTCCTACTGCTCGTAAGTCTGATATGCGGTCTTGGTGCTAACAATTTCTGCTAAATTTTCTTGTGCATCATACTGCTGTTATAGAAACTACAGCAACAGCTCGGCTCTGATTTCTATTAAAAATTCTAACTCAATCTTTCCTCTTTATGTTACTGCTGCTATAGTATCCTCTTCTAAAAATGATTCCGCCCCTTGTTTATCACGATCTTTCGGAGCAGTCTCATGGTTCATCTTGGCTTTGCTATTTTATACTTTGTATTGCTTCCATACATTTGCTCCACCTTAACTTACCGCTGTCTTTGAGTTGGCAATTAAACTTACAGCTACTTGCTGTTTGCATGTCCGAATGCTATGATATACTGTTCTCTATTTGTTACTACGTTAAGAAGCAGCTTCACCTGCCTTTGATCATGTGCCTTATTCAGTCTAAACCAAGGAAACAGAGGGGTACTATCTCTGGTTATCTCGTTCTTCGCTAGAATTTATAAACTCTAGTGAACTGTAGAAATCATGACTTCATTCTGCACCTTCATCTTGAAAGCAAAATCAGTTTGCTTCTGTTTTTTGGGCATCATCACTGCTGCATTGCTCAGACTCATCCCAAATAGCTTTTATCTTCTAAAGCTACACTGAGTACTTTTTACTGTCTCGAATGCATATACATCTTCTGTCCAAATTTTTGTAAAGGATAACATGTACTTGCCGCAGTACTTCCTTAACCTATTTTCGCTCCTTTGATACTTAGTTTTAGGCCTTTCCATAGGAAATTTTTAAGGCTGCAAAATATCATTTCTGTTTTGACTATGGTAAAATTGCATATATGACTTTGTTCTTATTTTGATGGTTGCTGCATCATTGTTGCCTTAATTGCTGCCTCTGTATACCCTTAATAGTTTCAAAACCTTCAAAATCTGCTTGCTGTCATGATTGATCTAGTATGATAAAACTGACCTGAGGACCGTCAAAGATTTTATATGAATAATCTTGATTGATTGCCCCCCAAGTTTTTGACAAAGGTAAAATCTCTGTTTATTGCTGTCGCATAAATCAGACAAGATTAAGCTCTCGATTACACTCTTTCCTCAGCTACACTGTTGCTGTTGACTACCTCATTTCTGATACAATATTTTGATGCACCTTTATAAATCATGCACAACAATGCCTCGCTCGCTTTAGGTTATCATTTTGCCTCTGATTATCAGTTAACATAAGAGCTGCAACTTTTTGACAAGCACCATGTCATTCACAGCTTCATTATGATCTGGACCTGAGAAGGTATACAGTTTCAATTTAAGCATTGCTGCTGTTATGAAAGACTTCTTCTACAGCTCTTAAATATTTACTATTAAGTTTATTCATTCGAAATACTTCTTGTATGAGTGTCAACCTTTAGATTACTTGAGCCCAGCCTGATTTACTGTTTCTATCATTATATTTTGGTTTTTATATCACTGTTACGTATGCGACACAAATTAGTTTCATAGGTAATGATTAGAGTTGCCTCATAGTTTTTTCTATTTTTATACAGTCATATGAACATGAATAGAACCTTCAATCAAAGTTGTTAAACTAACTCTCCATCTCATTTAGCCTTCTCAGTAGTTCATAGTCTTCAGCTATGCCGCTTGGCCATAATGCATAAAGCTGGAGCAGGATAACAGATGCTCCACCAATCTGAACAACTGCTGAGCAAAGGAGCCCTCTATACAATGAGAAAGTTGATCGCAAGTAAGAAGGAAAGTTCAGCAGACCATGGGATCGGTACCGAATACAACCTCATATTGTTTTGGTAAGATACATCGCAAGATATGAGGGCGGTAAGCTCTGTATAAATTGACAACCCATTTCCTGCTTATTCTAAAACACTACTCATATGCTCTTGCGCAGCCCCACTGCAACTATGTTACTATTGCATGACTCTGAAGTTACAGCTGTTGCATGAAAATATCTTGACAGTTTTTTAGACTGCACTTCTTCCGGCTAATATATGCCTAACTTGGTATCGATTTATATAAAACTGAGGGCTAGTATGAAGTTACATGATGCAATTTATCTTTTCTGAGATTCTACAGAACTTTAGTAACAACAGTGGTAGTTGACAAAGGTAGTGACAAACTGAATTATTGGCTCAAAAATTCTTTCCTCTTTGATTGTTTATAATAACGGTATGTATAGAAGTGAATAAGGTTTCCTTCCTTTGCTGCTGGTCGTACTTCTGCATTCTCAGTAATTATGCAGCAATGTTATAGCTTTATTACACCGTTACTCTTGATAAGAATTGCTGGTATGATCTCCCTAGTATTTTTTGTTCCAGACGTTCCACTGGCTATGCCCGTTAACAGCAGTCTTAAGTTTCCATTTCCATCACCTACAGCTGTTTAAAAGAGCATAATCGGATTAGTTAACCAAATTGAATTGGTCTATTGTTTAGGGTCAGTCTTGACCTGAATTTTAAACTATTAAAGTGTGTTTCCTATGGGCTATCATACGAAAGAATCATTATCTGCTATTGCACCTTTAGCAAGAGAAGTGTTTTCTGCTGAAAGGCAGAAGTTTTCACGAATATACAGCTTAAATAAACTGCTACAGATACTTACTTTAAAATTGTCATTTCGCTTGTGTATGCTCCTGCTGTTATGGACAGCCTCTGATCAGATTAAAACTTTTTCTGTAGAAATCCTTCGGCCAAGCTATCTGTTTTATGTTCATCTTTATCTTGACAACTTCAGAAAGCCATTAAGAAAGCTGCTACATGCACACATTCTGCTCCTACTGTTTAGCAATATTATCAGTAACTATGGCTGCCGCGCTGTTGAGGCTACATACAGCAAGTTTTTTGTCTCCCAGGCCTTATTATTTCATCCTTGATCTGTCTAACTGAGATATTGATTGATTACTTTGTTTCCTAATTCTCTCTATTTCTTTTCTGGAATTGGAACTGCTATAATCTAAAGCTTCACAAAGCTTCATACTCTACCTATGATTATTGCTGCTCCCATGCTTATACTGCAGTACTATAAAAATAGACTTTGTACCCTGCTATATTGCTTATTGCACACAGAATCCAATATTTAAAACTGCTGATTCTGATTGTTGATATAGCTAATTAATCTCATAAGCTTGTGAATTTGATAATCAGAGCAGGTCTTGAGATGATAGTTTTCTTTGTGCTGCTGCTCAGTTTGACGTTCTCTGGCATAGTTAAGACTAGCATTTGTCCTACACTGATTAATATGGCACTTTAAATCATGTTCTAAGCTGATTTAGCTTCCCTTGACCACTTTTTCAACCTTGAACGATCTAACATTTACCTTCAATTCTTATTTTGCCACTCGCAGAAGATCTGTCAAAGTAGTGTTTGATCCATGCAGTTTCCTACTCCTGTTACAAGATTGATTAAAACTACTAAATCTGCTTGGTTTAAGAGTCCTATGTCACAAATATTGAGCTGCTGCACAAATAGTATCTGGGCTAATTTTTTGCCTATGTTTCCAGCTGACAAACAGCCATGTACAACTGGACTGCACCTGCTGCTGTCTGTTTATCTTCGAAATTACAATATTTTGCCTCTGTTTCCATCAGCTTGCTCCTATGTTCTAGGTCCAGAATTCAGTCAGCCACAATACGAGAGTTTATTAAAAGTACTACCACAGCAATTTATGGGGTGCCTCTCAGCTACATCTCTACAAACTAATTGCTTTAACCACAAGTCTGCTAGTGCCGCATCGGATGGAACTGTATGCGCAAGACAGTTGGAATAAGAAGAGGAATAAAGCTCTATTTGGCCTTATGAGGAGAACCCAAACTCCAGAGTAGCAGCTTGAAGGCTGAGATCTGTCAAGCAGAAGGCAGCGCCCAGGAGGGCCGCTCACTTCAAACAATCATCCATCCTTGTGAATTCTATTATGTTGGATACCTTCATAAGTGGTATTTTGTAAAAAATCTATCTCAACAAATTTCTGCACTATCATACTAATAAGTTTATAAAGAAAGTGCAGGTACCTTTTTCCAGGGGACTGATCACCCCTGAGGTAATAAAGAAAGCACCGGCCAACGAGCCGCAGGCACTTGTGCCTTGAAAGTAAAAGAAAGCACCGGCCAACGAGCCGCAGGCATGCCTTGAAAGTGAAAGTAAAAGAAAGCACCGGCCAACGAGCCGCAGGCATGCCTTGAAAGTAAGAAAGCACCGGCCAACGAGCCGCTATATGCCTTGAAAGAAAGCACCGGCCAACGAGCGCAGGCACTTGTGCCTTGAAAGTAACCTTGGTTGAAAGAAACCGGCCACGAGCAACAAATAAAACCCATCTCTGGACCCATCAGGAGCTCTGTCGCTGTAATGGGTGCATTGTTAGGTGTGGGACACCACACCATACTTGAATCACAAGTACCATCCTTTGGCTAGCATAAGCAAAGTTGGGAAAAAATATTATCTTTATTCTCCCTTTAAGGGAATTATCATCCTTTGGCTAGTTTAAGCAAAGACTTTATCATCAAAATATTTAGCCCTTTCAAAAAGGGAATGGTCCTTGTTAAAGGAACCATTGGTCTTCTTTACGAAGACATCAGGAGATTCATCCATCAAGATGTCATGGGATTTATCCATCAAGATATATCATTTCAAAGACTTATGTCCCAGAATTTCCAATTTATCAGAAGGAAGATACTTGTGGGACTTTGATTACACTGTACCAATTTCATTTTTCTTTGTAAGAGCTAAAAGAAAAAGAACTTGTGGGACTAGAAGATAGGAGAAGGGAAGAAATAGAAAGAATGAAGAAAGAATGTAAATTTCAATTTTTCTTTTTGTAAGTTCCACTTTTTTAAGTAGCAAAAAGTAGAACTTGTGGGACTGATGACAAGGGCAAGAATATGACGAAGGCAAGAGGGTCAAAGCGGTCCAGGCCACAGATCCCGATCCGGAGCCCGGGCCCCCTTCAGGACCTTGTTCGGGCTCCAGTTTGGGCACCAAACATCGTTCCGGCTCCGCACTCTATGACCAGGACCCATGTTCTGGCCCCGTACCCCGTGACCGGACCCCGCACCCTACACTTTGAGGCCGGAAGGCTTTATAAGAAAAGAAGTGCCAAAGCTAGAAGGGTGGCTCCAATGAAGTAATACTACATGTATAAGGATTAAGAGATAGGCCTCACTCTAAAAAGTCTATAAATAGAGATGGGAGGCTCAATTGTAAAGGGGGACAGGATGAGAAGAGAGAGAAAACACTAGAAAGCTCTCTAAAGTTGTAATACCAAAGGAAGTAATATAGACATTGTCAATGAGTGGATGTAGGCTGAATTACCAGTCGAACCACTATAACTCCCGGTGTTTCATTAGTTTACGTGATTAGAGGAACTCAATTACGTATCTTCACTACCTTATAGTATATTTCTATTTCTTTAATCATATACTCATAATTGTTTCCACTTATTCTTTATATTATATCCTTTGGTTACTTTTATTATAACCACAATTATTTTATAAACTTTACATTATACTCCATAATATACCATATTACTTAATTTAGTTCCTTTCTTTATTAAATTACAAAACCAACCTTATGAATTTGATAATTACATAATGAACACATTAACTTTTGTAAATTACTAAAAGACCATATAATTTTCAGAAATTACATTTGTACCCACTAACTCTCGCCTATTATTATATAACCACATTTAATTTCGGTTTTAATAAATAACTTTCCTTTATTTACAATTTAACCCCAAAACTTTATATAAGTTACATATTAACTTATAAACTATAGTTTTAATATTTAATTTCCTGAAATACCGAAATGGTCCTTATACTTTTGCAAATTATGTATTCGCCCCAAATTAATTTCGGTTTTACACTTATACTTTCATAAATTACATATTCACCCTTAAACTTTTATAAACTTAATATTTTATGTCATAAATCATTTTAACCCAAAGGTTTTGGTCAACACTTTGACCAAGACTTAATTTCATAGTTAATACTTTAATATACCCATAAAATCATAAGTAATTCGGTTTTCCTCCAAACTTTCCAATAATTACAAAATAGCCCCAAAACTTTATATAATGTTATTTTAACACTTAAACACTCATTTAAATTCACCAAAAATTCTTAATATTAATTCCTACCTTATATTATATCATAAATACACCAAATCAACCCTTATGTTCTCGGCAATTATATTTAATACACCAAACCTTTCAAAATTTACATTTTAGCCACATAACTTAATAAACTAGCCTTTTAAATACTTGTAGCTATTTTTAATACTCCCAAAATTCATAATATAAGTTAATATACTTATATATTTCGAAAATCACCAAATAAAACATTTAATTCTCGGCTTTACTATATTTTTACCATATAGTTTTAAAACTTGCTTTAAACTTTATAATATGTACATATAAATGTATATATGCCATATAACACTTCTAAAAATTATGCTAATGACTTAGAATGATTATAAACTCAAAATAGAACATTTAACTCTTAGACAATTCGGTTTAATAATATATGTATCATATTTAAATTTCGTGACACAAGTTTATACCTTAAGGTAATAATCTTACCTTATATGTTATAAATTATTTTCTTGACATTATAACCCAATATTTTCGGCCTTAATATTACTAAGACTTATACATAATTTTTTTATACCAAAGTTTGAAGCTTAAATCAAACTTAAACTTAATAACCTTAATTATAGAAACTTACTCCTTAAATCAAGACAATTCTTGTACTTGATTTCTCCTTGAATTCCAAGCTCTTCAAATGCTACTTTGATGAAGAGAATTCGGCCTCCTTGTATATATTTAGGAGATCCATTTGTTAGACTTCCAACAAGGATTTATAAATAAGATTTGGAGTAGTTTTACAAGAGTTTACCTTAGGAATTTTCGGTGGACCTTGAGATGGTTATAGATCTAAATTTCCTTCATGAAATAATGAAGAGAATCTTAGCTTAGAAGTTCATAATTTTCGGCAATAACCTTAGGGTACTTTACCAAGATTTTCAACATGAAAATATACCTTAGCTTGATCTTGTTGTTCCTTGTGTTGTTGTTGAATCTAGGAACCTCCTTGGAAAACTTATGCTTGGTGAATTCTTGTAGGTTTGCTAGGATGATTCTTGCTTCAAGACTTAGGAGATTTAAATAGGAATTTACATAGAAATGATGTTAGAGCTTAGAACAGCATTAATGGAGCTTTGAAGCTCTAAGGAGTTAACTATCAAATGAAGAAGAAAAGAGAGAGTAGAAGCCTTACCAATTCGGTGGAGTGAGCAAGGAAAGAATGGAATGCTCACGTTTGGTATTAGAAGAAAGGCTTAGGAATGAATCAAATGAAAATAATTGTTATATTCCAAGGCATTATTTTATGTCTTTGTTTTTTATTTCAAAATTTGACTACAAAAGTCTCTTAATTGAACTAGGCTTTCGGCTGATTGGCAAGGAGAAGAGAAGTCTTTGTTGACAACTTGTAAGAAGAGGACAAGGCAATGTAGGTGGCTATCTTCTTTTTGAATTTTCTAAGCTTGATTATTAGCACTAACCTTGTCTTCTTTCTTGTAGGCTTGCGGCAATGGGAGTCCTAGGAGGTCATTTGATTTTGTTTATTGGAAACAAGAGAATCATGCTAGTTAGGTGTATGTCTCCCTTGATTATTTAAGCAGTAATCAACTCATTTCTCCTTGATTCTGATCGGTAGCATTAGGATAGGGATGGGCTGCTGCATTAGTTTAGTCACCACCTTACATTATACAAGTCTAGATTTAGTTTTCATGTATTTAATTTCCTTTTCTTTTCAAAAGCTAACCTCTTCTTGTTTTCTTGCAGGTCATACGGTAATAAGGGTCTTCTTTGACTGATTTTTATTTGACATTATCACATGGCACATGTAGGGATGAGTCACCATTCCATAAGACAATATTTTTGCTAAAATCTAGTCAAATGACACCTTAAATGGCGCACACAATAGGGAGTAATTGGGACTGATTTTTAATTTGATTTTTGTTACACCATTTTGTAATAAGATCATACTAATATGTGTAATAGGCTCCAGCATTTATTTGGTACATTTATACTATGGTAAAAGATGAAAGTTTTAAGGTAAAAATGCTGATTTTAGGTACCTTTTTTATGATAAAATCGCCCCTGTTTGTGCTAAGATTTTAGCACTGGAATTAATTTATTTAGATGCTCAATTTATACCCTTTTAATATTATCAACCCGTAGCCCCTCAAAAGCTTCAAGGTAATTACGTAGAACGCGTTTTTGTGACACCCGAAGGTGCGTTTTTGTGCTTTAAGGATATTTTGGAATATAAGTAGCCGCTATGAGTTCCAAGTGTTTATAAACATTGTTTATAGTCAATAATAATATGTTAAGGTGTTAGATTGAGTTATATGGGGTTATATCAACTCATAACTCAATTTCCGGGTTACCGGGACACTCCCGAGCAAAATAGGAACGTTAAGAAATTCCCCTGAGCACTTTGTTTATTTTTGAGAAAGTAGCTCGGAATTCTCTTTAGAATGTTGAATAATGGTGTTAGGAACTCTAAGAGTGGATTATATAGGAGTTCGTGCCACCTCGGCACTCCTCCGGGGCGTTCCCGGGCCTTTATGGGGCACCCATCGGGAAGTTCCGAGCACTTAGCGTTTAACTGAGAATTTATCTTGAGGAATTCATCTTATATGTTTAATAAAGTGTTATGGTGCATTTGGAATGAAGTGTAATGCTTTACTTTATTTTATAAGGTATTTCTAGGAGTTTCGGGCCTTAAGGGTCCTTAAGGGAACTCCCATGCACATTGTATTTTTACTCAGTTCTAACTGAGGACTTGTGTTTTAAAGGTCATAAAATGATCCTTGATTAAATTCATATGAGTTTTATAGCTTATATAACTTGTTTAGCTTAAGGTCGTGAAATACCCCAAACCTAAGTATGCTAAGTAAACATCAAATTATGATGTAGTAAGGCTAGAATATGCCTTAGAAAGATTGGCAGATAATTTAAACCAAGGAAAACACAAAAAGTGCCTTAAGGGCAATTAGGGCAAAAATGTGCTCTAAGCTTGGAGAGACTTGGGTGAGTACCCAAATATCATGATAAGACTTTAGTAATATGCTAATGAACATTTTAAATCAATTAGCAAAGAAAACCAAGCTCAAAAACAAGTTAAAACACAAAATGTGCTTTAAGAAGTCTTAAAGCACATTTTTGAGAAATTATCTTAGAATTGAGTTTTGAGTGGCTAAATGTCCATCATTACTCTTTAATCAACATGTGTACTAATTAGTATCACATTAGGACCTAAATCAATGGGAAATCAAAATTTTCATAAATATGTACACTAATTAGTGAATAGTGCCAAATAGTGACTAGTTTAAGTTTTAATCAATATAAGCTAATTAGTTGGTCAACAAAGACCGTGACTAGCCTTATTTAAGATAGGGGCCGGTTTTCTAAGGGAGGATGAGTCACCATAAGTAGTCAAATAAGGAAGAAAAGAAGAGATAAGTAAAAGGAGTACTATTTGCTTTATTAAAGCAAATATCTTATATTAGCCCACTTTTCTTCTTCTCTCTCTTCATTTCCCTTCTTCCCACGGTTTCTTATTCCCTTCTCTTGCTCCAAAACCGAGAGAGCTTCATCCATGGGTGCTCCACCTTCAAATGCTCACCAAGAGTTCATCTTTGCTCCAAATCAAAAACTAAGTATAGATTTCTCTTAGTTAGGCCAAGACCTATCTTGCCATCTTTTCAAATCTCAAGTTTGGTGCCATGGGAAAACTCCATTGATGGAGGAAAATCAAGTTTGAAGAGCTCATTGGCTTCTCCATTCTCTTAAGGTAAAGAAAATGTAAGAAAACCATGTTTCCACCACTTCTTCTACATGGCCGAAAATTCCTTCTCATGGGGCTTTGTTTTTATGCCTTGTTCTAGCTTGATTTATTCACCAAGGACTAGTGGAGGTCCTATTTCATTCAATGCCCAAGTCTACTTTGAGACTTCAAAGGTAATCATCCACTTTTATGCCTTAGAACACATTTCTAACCTAGGTTTTCATTCCTTGAGGTTAGTATATTGTTTAGTACTCATATGAGTCATTGAATATTTATTAGAACATTGGCAAGGGGAATTTAAGTGGTGGCCGAGATTCATGCAAGAAGAAGGTCTAAGGAGGAAGTTAAGATAAGCTTGAGAAAACAAGGTAAAATGCTTACCTAATGGTGGTTTAAGTTTTAAGGGATGAGTTTAGGTGGGTACCAATGTGGCTTAGAGCTTACATTGTGTATTGGGTTATATAACCTGAGACAAAGAACTTAAATAAGCTTGTGAACTTGTGACTAAGGAGCCAATGGGAATGAGTTAGTAATATAAGTTTGAGACGGATTTTAAGAGCATTATATCTAACATGAGATTGATGGGTGTATTTGCAGGTTGAAGGCTTTTATATGTGGGAAATTCAGTGTTTAAGTTTAAGTTATTTAAGGGCCTAAGAGTCATGTCATTTAAGAGCCTTAGTGCTATGCAATTTAAGATTATTGCAATATATTGAGTTTGTTGTGATGAGTTGATTTGGGGTGATGAGATATGATGAGAAAGAACTTGATGTGTGTGAGATGGTTGAATGAGGAAAAATAATTTGCTTGGGCATGATAAGATACTAGAGGAGCTATGGCGAAATTTGGATGGAAAGGTGATAATGCTTTAAGGTGATTTAGGTATGAACTAGAGAATAAAACAATGAGGAGTTTGGATAGCTTGTGTAAGTGTAATGATGTTAGTAGAGGACTAATGAGGTTTAATTTAGATTGTAATAAGTGGACTTAGGTGATGGAAGAGAAAGGTGTGGGAGAATGTTGTCAAACGTCAAGGAAAATGACTAGGAATGTAAAACGTGTGATCATGAGGAAGGTGAGTAAGTGAATAAAAGAATGTTAAGTAAGCTCAAGAGTTTAGGAGTGATGAGTAACAAATGAAAAGAAGAGAAATTGTGCATGGACATGCAAGATGACCTTGGAAGGTTAACTAGCAAGATGGAGTGCAATGATGTTAAGGAGGAGTATATGGGTTGAAAAGAAACACTTGGGATAGTTAAAGTTTTAGACAAAATGTACATGTTGGAAATGTAAGGAATTATATGACAAATGTTAGGAGTGTTTGTAAGAATTTAGTAAATGTTTGAGAAGATCTTTGGAAGTTGTTTTGGAGAGTTTGGTGGAAGTTCTAAGGTGAGTTTAAGTGCCTAAATGGTATTAGGACACATGGGGAACTTGTGGAGAAGTTTGGAGTCAAATGGGAATTTAGAAATAAGGTTCTGGAGCCGACCGACTTGGGACCGGGACCTGCAAGGTCGGTCGAGCTCAGTTTACACTACCGGAGAAAGTTTCTGGAACCGACCGAACTTGGGGACAGGACTTGCAAGTTCGGTCGGGCTTGTAATTTGTGAAGGAATTGAGTTCTAGAATCGACCGAACATGGGACCGAACTTGGCAAGTTCGGTCGGGCTTAAATATCCCACGGGGAAACTCTCGGGAATGGACCGACCTTGGGACCGGACTTGCAAGGTCGGTCGGGGTAGAATTTTCAGGCGGTAATATGTTCTGGAATGGACCGACCTTAGGTAAGGTCGGTCGGAAGTTCGGTCGTGCCTAAAAAAAAAAGAAATTTTGAATTCTAAGGATGGTAATAGGTAATAAGGTGTACCTTTGGTAGGGTGTAATGATTAGGACCCTAAGCTTAAGGGATTAAGTTAAGTTAAGTATAAACTTAAAAGTTAAGTTTAAGTTGTAAGATTAAGTTGTAACTTAAGAGGTGTTAGGTGGGAATCATTAAGGGTTAAGTACGTTAAGTAAGGTTAGTAGTTGGATTAAGTTAAGTGATTAACAACCTAAAACTGAATGAATGTTTTAGGACTTGGGAATTTGGACTCCGGAAGAGAGTAAGCAACCGAACGACCAACGGTGAACGGTACAGTTCTTCTTGTGACCTGCTTGCTAACGAGGTGTCCCTCGGCTTGTGTGCTATTTGTTTTGTGTGCTCACTAAACAAGATAAAGCATGCAACCGGAATATTATGATTATTGTATTGTTGTGTGATGTTTGAAAACTAACACAACATATCGTGGGAACTTACTAACCAACGTTTAGTAAGGAATTGAGTGAGACTAAGGAATGCTCCCTAATATGGGTTGATATAAACCGAAAGAGGTTAACCAACAAACATGGTCTTGAGACTATTAGTAACTGGAACTTGAGTGAGGAAACCCGGGACCGATCTCCGGTCATGCATGCTAAGGAAAAAGGGGGACGGTATCTGAATCAGATCCGCCCTCCGCTTAAGGACTTGTCTTCGGACTTGTAGCCTAGGGCCGGTTGCCGGCTCAGCTACGCTGGACTCCCGTCCAGAGTAGGTGGCATTAAGATGGTGCGGTGGGATCACCTAAATCCCAGGTTCGAATTAAGCTACAACCATTCCCTTCCAGGAACGGTTTGTATTCTGAGATTAAGTTGAGATTAAGATTAAGGTAAGGTTAAGATGAGTTGCAACCATTCCTCTTTAAAGGATGGTTTGTATTATTAAGATTAAGATAAGCTACATCCACTCCTTATTAAAGGATGGTTGTTTCTAAGATTAAGTTAAGACTAAGATTGAGGTGAGATAAGGATGGACTAAGGTTAAGATGGAACATTACTTAAGGAGTTAAATAAATAACTCTCTAATTAAGGGAACGCATTTAAGTCGTTCATTGTGTGTGAACTTTGATTGTTCATTGTTGGTTTGTTGTTTACTGCACTTACTATTATGTTGTGCATCTAATCAACCTCCATGCTATCGACAATTAGTCGTCGTAGCCACGTTAGCTTGGGGGCCATGAGAGGATCGTACCAGCATTCGTGCTGACCCCCTTTGGGGGCTGTTTTTACTACACAGGTGTACATCAGGAGGCGGCCGTCGCGGGAGTAAGAAGAGGATACAAGTGTTAAGGATTAAGTGTGGCCTACGAGTTGTGCATGTACACTCGTATGGCAATCGAGTTAGTAAGATGTATAGGATGTGAGAGGGTTGTAAGAAGAATATGTATTTGGTTAAGGTTGTTATGTGCTAATGTTCGGTATATTCTGTAGTCAGACCGTGGCAAGGTCCTGGAGTGTAAAGAATTCCGCTGTGACATGTATATATATATGCTGTTAAGTTGCGAGACCACATTTGGATTGAGTTGGGGTGTTACAAAAAGTGGTATCAGAGCGTAGTTACGCTCTGAAGACAAGAAATACCGAACTTAGGTGAATACTGAGGTTGAGTTTGAGTTATGGGTTAAGGGTTAAGAGGTAGAGTGAGAGGTGCGTTAGTCGGACTTCCCGGTGTTACCGGATATCCATAGTACCTAGGCCCGCCCTCCACATCCCTAACCCTGAATATGTGGAACAAACGCCAGAGAGAAGAAAGCCTTCTCTTACTCGGGGAAACCCGATCTGGCAGTTAGTTAACAGTAAGCAATACAAGAAACAACTTGTTGTACAACAGTTACGGAGAACTTGGAGGTTCTTTATGGAGCGCAACAGAGAAACAGGCGCTACCTATGGAATTCTATCAGTAAGGGAACGGTAATTACCGGCAACATGGGTCGACATGCTACGCAGTCGAAATAACCCGCAATACCAATGATAAGGAAAGCACTACGGGTGCAATAGAAAGGAAAAGGGAAGTGACATGAGTACCGGACAGTGGTCCGAAGGAGCATAACAGTAGGATAATACAAAGCATGAGGATTGAGATTACTGGAAGGTCCAGTTAAGAACCGGGAACTCCAAACCCCATACAATGAAAAAGGTTACAAACCTGCCCGACATAACGCGGACAACGGTGGAAACACATATAAATTGTATACCGAAATAGGACTACGATGTAGTGCCTAAAGGAGAATCATTACTGAGTAACCACAACAAAATGTGTGGAGACAGGAGCGAGGATTAAGACATAAGAAAATATTAAGGGATTCCCTCAGAAAGAGGAACGCCCTGATAAATGACAGTACTGTCAAACAACAAGGAAACTGCCGGATGGTCGGTTATCCAAAATAAGAGATTATCGAAGGAGTCCCGAGGACTACCAATTACATGGAAATTAGAAGGAAGTATCGCTACCAATGTACCTTGCACCAATAGCCCATCCTGCATGGCGCACTTGCCATAGCAAGTGCTACCACGGTTAAGCTACACGGAAAGCCATCATGGAAAAATAGGAGAACGCTACAGTTGTAGCACATATTAATACCGGATTGTAAATCCATAAGAACAGAAAAATAAGACCTTGGAAAGGCCCGACGGCCTGACCATGATGAGATGAGGTAACACACCAGTCAGCCGGGAGCGGAACTTGGACAAATATAACCATATAAATATTAGCAACGGTATAACCTCCTACGACAACAACCGACAGTACGGTAAGAACACCAATCCCGAATCCAAGGGAAAAACCTAAGAGATCGCTCGGTAATGCGAGCAAAACACTGTATAAGCAATAATATACAAGGGATGTATTATAAGATACGATTGAGACGGTTGACGCAACGACTTCCAACGAAAACGGGATAAGACTCCCAAAGTGACCATTAAGAATACCAATAATAAGCATTCTTCAATGAAGATGTTGGAAAACCCAAGAGACAAGGGTAAAAGAGAATAAACGTAAGCTATAACCTGCTGAGGATTAAAGACGTACAACCCTGGAAAAGGAAAGCCCGGAGGACTACCCCCACAGAGCGGGCATAGTCGAGCCGAGCAAACTGATGAATGACAGTTAATACTGTTTGTCTAACTCATTAACACCCAAGTATGATTGATCATCAACGGGTGGCGTAGTCAACGGAAGTTGAACGAAGCGTTGAGATGGAAGTATAAGACGACAGGATGATATCCAACTTGGACACCGTAAGGCAAACGCCTAAGACGAACCTAACCTTGATTGTTAAAAGACGTAAGTCTAGTAAAATGACGGTATATTCGAGGACACTAAGTAACCTCAGATCTCCTGAATAGACTTCCATAGCAGGAAGCAGGAGCAGCAACTTACCATGAAACCCGACACTACATTTAATATGTAACCTAACTGTGGATAGTGTTCAAAGGACCAGAACCTATAAGGATGACCTACAGATAAATAAGAGTGCAAATAATGAGCTGAGACATTAAGCATTAAGAGCCTACGAGCCAAGGATGTTAACCACATCAGAGCCCGAGGCACGGTAAGTTATAAGAGAGCTTGTTTAAGCCACGAAGGAACTACAATTCGTAGATAGGAACGGTTACCAAACCCATAACTTAAATTGTGGAAAATATTGCCAGGGAAAAAGCACCAATGAGAATATTGAAATAATGCTGAGGCCATGAGTGGGAATGAACCCCTCAAAAAGGCTTTCACTTATTAGAGATGCAATACGCTTTTGCTAGAGAATGGAAACTGTAAAATCGAGATTACTTTAGAACATATCAGATACACTTGAGTAATAAGGAAGGTTGCACAGATAGACCCCATATCCAACACCCAGGATGTAAGAATTAGTAATGGTCAGAGATAAACATTGAGATTGCACATTATGACACGTCAAGTGACCAATGCTCAGAAGAGCTTGTGATTCAGTGGATGACTTCTTCAGTAACCAGTTAAATTACATGGTAGATAACATCACTAAGGATGAAAGAAAGCGAGAGAAATTAGCCTACTTACGAATCTGAGATTGGAGCAGAACATCTTCATATTAAGAGTTAACTATTTTACAGCACGGTATGACAACCGCCATACACCGGAATGAGAGAACTCCCAGTGTGTTTACACCAAGAAGGGATTGAGTATAAGGTAAGACATTAGAATAAATGAGTAAGAGGTTGCACCATCAATGGGCAACATGGTAAGGGCCAACTACCACGGTAGTAGTGGTCGTGAGTACAATAGTTATATAAGGGGAATTAAGTCGTGGTGCGCGGTAAAGCGACCGTTAGGTATGAGCCGTCAAATATTGACACAGAGGCAATGAGATTTATGAGTTAAGACCAATATAAGTAAGAAAATAAGATGGTAGACGAACTGAGCATTGATGCCAGTAGTCTGGACCTGGTTAGGTAAGATTTCGCAGGAAGCACACTACCCATTCCTTAAGGAACTGGAAGTGCATTCCTAGTAGCATAAATATGAGAAACAAGATAAGAGGCTCTACGGAAAGAGACCTCAATTATTAAGAGACCGAATCAGTACGGGATACAGAAAGAGCTAGAGCATACAATACCAAGAACACAATAATGGATTTCCCTTGATTAACTTCAAGAAGAACAATAAATGTTATTATGGAACGATGAAGAGGAGATCGACAACAGAATACTTCATAATTAGCAATAGCTAAACGTGTGACGGACACTATGAGTTTACTAAAACGAGACGTGGGACGACTGCACCCCACAGGGGCTTGCAGGCCTGACACGCTCATTTATGAGTTAGTTGGGTAAGTAGTAATGTACCAGTAAGGTACCCCATGCATGTGGACGAGTGGTGTAAGGAACACGGGAAGTAGTCGACTCCGTACCACCGACAACGACGCAAGATCAGACAAGAGCAGCTACTACCACAAACAGTCGAAGAGAAGAATTCAGTTGAACCAGCAACACAGAGGAACCAGAGAACAAGTAATTAAGGACTATGAAGTGCGAAGAGCACGGATTGTTAAGTACAGACATTGGACATATCTTATGATGTAAGAGATTAAACTGTAAAGCGCAATAAGCACTAAACAGTAGTTTCAGATTAAGAATCATCCTCAGACCAAAGGTCAGTTGAGGGGAACAATTTAGACATTCGAGAAAATACTAAGAGTATGAGCATAAGATCTTCAAGGAGAATGGATAGACGAGTTACAACTCATTAAGGCCGTGTATATATAAAGATAACACGTGTCCATTGAGAGACCAATATTCCTAAACTGTAAGGAGGCAGAAGGATATACAATACTGTAAAAGGATAAGCGAGACAATTAAGCCTAAGATTATCAGAGTCGCGCAGCGGAAGCTAGCAGACCACTACCTTTGAGATTAGACCAAACTAAGTTAAGGAAACGGTATAAGTACCGTTAAGAATCCTCGATACAGAGACTAAGTCATTTCTGATCGAATTATAAGTAAGATAGATGACGTGGAAGCTAGAATGCTTGGTGAGAATTAGACATCTTGAACTTATGTTCAAAGATGATGTAACGCTGATTACGTGGGCGTAATCCATTTTAAGGGGGGTAGAGCGAAAACCGCTTAGCGTATGTTTGTGTACTGAGTACATAAACTACGGTGTGCATAGCACAAAATAATTTGAGAATATGTTTTACATAAACATTTTGAGATAAATCATGGTTATTGCACACAGAAGATGTGAATACCATACATATTAAGTACCTATCTTGTTAACTCCGGTGTGAGTACAAGTTAAGAGAATTAAGGAAGAGGATTAAGGAGACTTAAGAAATAAGAATATATGAGGTATGAGTCGATATGAGACTATGTGGGAGATAAGAATAAGATAACATTATGAGATACAATTTGATATGATATGAGTTAGGAAATAGTAATGCTATGTGGTATGAGACAGTGGAAGTTGGTATGAGACTGATATAGAATTTAGTAGGAATTTAAGTCTTGAGGTAATTACTAAGAGATGAATTGGGAATGTTTGATGGATTGAGTCCACACTTTGGAGATGTATTGATTATGATTAGAAGAACTAAAAAGATAGAAAATTGGACATGAGTGAATTATTTGGATGTTTGAAAATGACGTGGGAGGTGGAACTTGATTTTCTAGGGATCAAGGGAAACCGAACACAAATTGGGGTGGAAGGATAGTTCTACACTGATGCTGATCACATCAGGGTTGGATGATTCCTGAAACTCCCTACCAGTGGTCACAATTAAATCACTATGGATAGAGGCCTTAGGATAAAATGAAATTGGAGCTGATTGTATTTTTAATTAGAGGAATTATTCCTCACATGACCTCGTAAAAAGGATTACCTTTTTACTGAGTCTCGCCCATGAAGTCGAGGACGCACGAGCCTTTGTCTTCGGACCGGTGACATGGGGAGAGCAGAGTGTTTTGTATTCTGGCCCATGGTGACGAGGACGAATGAGCCATTGTCTACGGACCGGTGACATGGGAGAATACGTTGGAAATTATGTGAATGTTTTAATCATCAAAAGAAACAAGGAGAATTTTGAGTGCTATACATGCTTAAGCATGTTGTGTGATATTTAAGTATAAGAATATGGCGGATCTAATGATCCAATGAGATTAAGTATACAGAAGTATGATCTATATGATCTGAGGAATGAGGTAAGATATGTATCCTAATAAGATAAGGTGCATGGGAACTTTGGGGACAAAGTTCTTTTAAGGGGGGTAGATTGAAATACCCCAAACCTAAGTATGCTAAGTAAACATCAAATTATGATGTAGTAAGGCTAGAATATGCCTTAGAAAGATTGGCAGACAATTTAAACCAAGGAAAACACAAAAAGTGCCTTAAGGGCAATTAGGGCAAAAATGTGCTCTAAGCTTGGAGAGACTTGGGTGAGTACCCAAATATCATGATAAGACTTTAGTAATATGCTAATGGACATTTTAAATCAATTAGCAAAGAAAACCAAGCTCAAAAACAAGTTAAAACACAAAATGTGCTTTAAGAAGTCTTAAAGCACATTTTTGAGAAATTGTCTTAGAATTGAGTTTTGAGTGGCTAAATGTCCATCATTACTCTTTAATCAACATGTGTACTAATTAGTATCACATTAGGAAGCCTAAATCAATGGGAAATCAAAAATTTCAGAAATATGTGCACTAATTAGTGAATAGTGCCAAATAGTGACTAGTTTAAGTTTTAATCAATATAAGCTAATTAGTTGGTCAACAAAGACCATGACTAGCCTTATTTAAGATAGGGGGCCGGTTTTCTAAGGGAGGATGAGTCACCATAAGTAGTCAAATAAGGAAGAAAAGAAGAGATAAGTAAAAGGAGTACTATTTGCTTTATTAAAGCAAATATCTTATATTAGCCCACTTTTCTTCTTCTCTCTCTTCATTTCCCTTCTTCCCACGGTTTCTTCTTCCCTTCTCTTGCCCCAAAACCGAGAGAGCTTCATCCATGGGTGCTCCACCTTCAAATGCTCACCAAGAGTTCATCTTTGCTCCAAATCAAAAACTAAGTATAGATTTCTCTTAGTTAGGCCAAGACCTATCTTTCCATCTTTCAAATCTTTCAAAGCTCAAGTTTGGTGCCATGGGAAAACTCCATTGATGGAGGAAAATCAAGTTTGAAGAGCTCATTGGCTTCTCCATTCTCTTAAGGTAAAGAAAATGTAAGAAAAACCATGTTTCCACCACTTCTTCTACATGGCCGAAAATTCCTTCTCATGGGGCTTTTTTTTATGCCTTGTTCTAGCTTGATTTATTCACCAAGGACTAGTGGAGGTCCTATTTCATTCAATGCCCAAGTCTACTTTGAGACTTCAAAGGTAATCATCCACTTTTATGCCTTAGAACACATTTCTAACCTAGGTTTTCATTCCTTGAGGTTCGTGTATTGTTTAGTACTCATATGAGTCATTGAATATTGATTAGAACATTGGCAAGGGGAATTTAAGTGGTGGCCGAGATTCATGCAAGAAGAAGGTCTAAGGAGGAAGTTAAGATAAGCTTGAGAAAACAAGGTAAAATGCTTACCTAATGGTGGTTTAAGTTTTAAGGGATGAGTTTAGGTGGGTACCAATGTGGCTTAGAGCTTACATTGTGTATTGGGTTATATAACCTGAGAAAAAGAACTTAAATAAGCTTGTGAACTTGTGACTAAGGAGCCAATGGGAATGAGTTAGTAATATAAGTTTGAGACGGATTTTAAGAGCATTATATCTACCATGAGATTGATGGGTGTATTTGCAGGTTGAAGGCTTTTATATGTGGGAAATTCAGTGTTTAAGTTTAAGTTATTTAAGGGCCTAAGAGCCATGTCATTTAAGAGCCTTAGTGCTATGCAATTTAAGATTATTGCAATATATTGAGTTTGTTGTGATGAGTTGATTTGGGGTGATGAGATATGATGAGAAAGAACTTGATGTGTGTGAGATGGTTGAATGAGGAAAAATAATTTGCTTGGGCATGATAAGATACTAGAGGAGCTATGGCGAAATTTGGATGGAAAGGTGTATAATGCTTTAAGGTGATTTAGGTATGAACTAGAGAATAAAACAATGAGGAGTTTGGATAGCTTGTGTAAGTGTGATGATGTTAGTAGAGGACTAATGAGGTTTAGTTTAGATTGTAATAAGTGGACTTAGGTGATGGAAGAGAAAGGTGTGGGAGAATGTTGTCAAACGTCAAGGAAAATGACTAGGAATGTAAAAGAGCGTGTGATCATGAGGAAGGTGAGTAAGTGAATAAAAGAATGTATAAGTAAGCTCAAGAGTTTAGGAGTGATGAGTAACAAATGAAAAGAAGAGAAATTGTGCATGGACATGCAAGATGACCTTGGAAGGTTTAACTAGCAAGATGGAGTGCAATGATGTTAAGGAGGAGTTATATGGGTTGAAAAGAAACACTTGGGATAGTTAAAGTTTTAGACAAAATGTACATGTTGGAAATGTAAGGAATTATATGACAAATGTTAGGAGTGTTTGTAAGAATTTAGTAAATGTTTGAGAAGATCTTTGGAAGTTGTTTTGGAGAGTTTGGTGGAAGTTCTAAGGTGAGTTTAAGTGCCTAAATGGTATTAGGACACATGGGGGAACTTGTGGAGAAGTTTGGAGTCAAATGGGAATTTAGAAATAAGGTTCTGGAGCCGACCGACCTTGGGACCGGACCTGCAAGGTCGGTCGAGCTCAGTTTACACTGCCGGAGAAAGTTTCTGGAACCGACCGAACTTGGGGACCAGACTTGCAAGTTCGGTCGGGCTTGTAATTTGTGAAGGAATTGAGTCTCTGGAATCGACCGAACATGGGACCGAACTTGGCAAGTTCGGTCGGGCTTAAATATCCCACGGGGAAACTCTCGGGAATGGACCGACCTTGGGACCGGACTTGCAAGGTCGGTCGGGGTAGAATTTTCAAGCGGTAATATGTTCTGGAATGGACCGACCTTAGGTAAGGTCGGTCGGAAGTTCGGTCGAGCCTAAAAAAAAAAAAAATTTTGAATTCTAAGGATGGTAATAGGTAATAAGGTGTACCTTTGGTAGGGTGGTAATGATTAGGACCCTAAGAACTTAAGGGATTAAGTTAAGTTAAGTATAAACTTAAAAGTTTAAGGTTAAGTTGTAAGATTAAGTTGTAAGACTTAAGAGGTGTTAGGTGGGAATCATTAAGGGTTAAGTAAGTTAAGTAAGTTGGATTAAGTTAAGTGATTAACAACCTAAAACTGAATGAATGTTTTAGGACTTGGGAATTTGGACTCCGGAAGAGAGTAAGCAACCGAACGACCAACGGTGAACGGTACAGTTTTCTTGTGACCTGCTTGCTAACGAGGTGTCCCTCGGCTTGTGTGCTATTTGTTTTGTGTGCTCACTAAACAAGATAAAGCATGCAACCGGAATATTATGATTATTGTATTGTTGTGTGATGTTTGAAAACTAACACAACATATCGTGGGAACTTACTAACCAACGTTTAGTAAGGAATTGAGTGAGACTAAGGAATGCTCCCTAATATGGGTTGATATAAACCGAAAGAGGTTAACCAACAAACATGGTCTTGAGACTATTACTAACTGGAACTTGAGTGAGGAAACCCGGGACCGATCTCCGGTCATGCATGCTAAGGAAAAAGGGGGACGGTATCTGAATCAGATCCGCCCTCCGCTTAAGGACTTGTCTTCGGACTTGTAGCCTAGGGCCGGTTGCCGGCTCAGCTACGCTGGACTCCCGTCCAGAGTAGGTGGCATTAAGATGGTGCGGTGGGATCACCTAAATCCCAGGTTCGAATTAAGCTACAACCATTCCCTTCCAGGAACGGTTTGTATTCTGAGATTAAGTTGAGATTAAGATTAAGGTAAGGTTAGATGAGTTGCAACCATTCCTCTTTAAAGGATGGTTTGTATTATTAAGATTAAGATAAGCTACATCCACTCCTTATTAAAGGATGGTTGTTTCTAAGATTAAGTTAAGACTAAGATTGAGGTGAGATAAGGATGGACTAAGGTTAAGATGGAACATTACTTAAGGAGTTAAATAAATAACTCTCTAATTAAGGGAACGCATTTAAGTCGTTCATTGTGTGTGAACTTTGATTGTTCATTGTTGGTTTGTTGTTTACTGCACTTACTATTATGTTGTGCATCTAATCAACCTCCATGCTATCGACAATTAGTCGTCGTAGCCACGTTAGCTTGGGGGCCATGAGAGGATCGTACCAGCATTCGTGCTGACCCCCTTTGGGGGCTGTTTTTACTACACAGGTGTACATCAGGAGGCGGCCGTCGGGGAGTAAGAAGAGGATACAAGTGTTAAGGATTAAGTGTGGCCTACGAGTTGTGCATGTACACTCGTATGGCAATCGAGTTAGTAAGATGTATAGGATGTGAGGGGATTGTAAGAAGAATATGTATTTGGTTAAGGTTGTTATGTGCTAATGTTCGGTATTTCTGTAGTCAGACCGTGGCAAGGTCCTGGAGTGTAAAGAATTCCGCTGTAACATATACCAAAAAGGGCGGTGTTACACGCCGTTAGCCACCCACGTGGCTACCAGGCGGTTACATAATATGTATCGGTCTGATCACACAACTCCCGAGCATAATTACAACCTTCCAAAAATGACTGTCCAAAAGAATGACAATATACCGAGTGTAACTGTTCAAAAATCGCTAACTAGCTTACATCCACCAAAAGTAAACGACCTCGAGTGTACAAGCACTACTCGGGTTCAACATCCAAAAATAACAAAATATCAACAACCTAGGATCTAAAGCCATTCTGCTTCCTCGATCCTCATCCTGCAAATAAACATAGCCCCCAAAGGGGGTCAGCAACCTTTTGCTGACATGGTTAACGTGCAGCCCGCTGACTACCGGAATACACGCAACTATTTGTCGTTATAACATGGCGTTGATTTTATCATACAACATGCATACACATAACAGAAATTATTGCAGAACAATAACAACACATGTATAGTGAGAACAATTCACTTTAGGTAACAACCAACATGGTTAGTCCACTTAAGCCTAGAGGATGCCTTCACCCTCATGTTAAGCTTAACACATATCACATTACTGTTTGTTAGTTAGATGAATAACTTAACTTGAAAGATGAGACGGGCGTGGTGACCCGAACACATCAACACATAATTTCCCCCTAGCCCGAGTGGAAGTCAGGTAGGTAGCTTTGGCTAAGCTATGGGAGGTCGAATTCCCCATAAAAGGAAAACTACCATAACATAAGGAGAGAGTCGAATCTGATTCAGATGTTGACACCCATACATACACGCGTGACCGGAACGACCGGATTCCTCACTCCCCCGGTTAGCACTCGTTAGAAGTCCCACAATGGGAGCTTAACATAACCTCACACAAGTAAGTGTTTAAGTCCAGTTAGACATACAAGGGAAGTAAGTCATAATTTCAGCAACACACATCACAACTAAACACACATAGCCGGGTTAGAACGTCCCTTAGGTTGAGGGACGTTATCACCGGATACCGATCTCTTACGTTTCCTTGCTTTGGTTAATTAACAGTTAGCACGCATTCGAGGTTACCGGTATCGGTGCACACACGTCACAATAATAATAAGAACTGTAAACTCGTTTCATGATTTAATCTTACAAGGTTGTAAACACACAGAAAAGCAAACAGCACACAAGCCGGTGTAAACCGGTAGGCAACAGACTGCAAGAAAACCATACCTTGGTCCTTGCCGCTCTAGTGTTCCACCGTACGTGGTTCCTAAACACGATTAATAACGTCGGTTAATTAATATACTAGACCCTTGATAACTTGTTACTTCACATTCCTTGTTTATTTTTCTTCACACTTTATTATGATTTTCCCCATCTTTTAGTTGTTATTATAGTCCACCTACATGTTCTAGACAAACCCCCGCAAACGGAAGTCAAAACGGGGCTCAAACGAGCAGTTTATGTTGAAAACAGTGACATGTCCGAACTTGTGTCCGGACATCAATGTTCGGACACAAGCCGAGACTCAGAAGTTGAAAACTGGCATTCGTCCAAACTTGTGTCCGGACATCAATGTTCGGACACAAGTCGAGAGCAAATCTGGGAAATTTTTAACATGTCCGAACTGGTGTCCGGATGTAACACCCCACTCGCTAATCTCGTAATAATCACTCTCGTATAATCACTCACGTAGCATAATTAGAGACGTCTCACAGCGGAAGTTAAACTACATTAATCCTCACTTGGGTGTCACATGCCATTACTCACCCATGCGAGTAAAGAAGCATCACCGTAAACCAACAATTAACAACAACTAACCGCAGTGATGAACGAGATATTTATTACATTATCCTATATACAAACCAATACTTATGACAAGTGAGCATTTTAAGAGTTCCCATAATTTCAACATACTAACCGATTTAATATTAAACATGCGATGAATAAAAGTCGAGGTCGTCTACCCATATTCCCGCACTTCGGCTCCACGTCCCGATCCACAACCTGAAATGGGTTGGCCCCAAAAGGGGCTCGGCAAACTATATGCTGGTATGCTAAAGTGTAATCCTAGACCCCTTCAGGTCACTTAGGTCAATTAGCCGTCTGAACATGAGGTTGGTTACATGCTGGTTCATTTTATAGTTTATATAACAGCAGTAAATAACATGCATAAGCATACAGTACTCCATCAAGTGACAACCCGTACATTACATACAATCCACAACATACCAGGTACCAGGTGTTATAAAAGATCATACAATGTACTGTAAACATTAATACAACGTGTAGATACTTCCATCGAGATGTTAGTAATTTTTCCTTATGTTAGCCACCATTAAGTCTTACTCTCAATAATATCCATGGGTGTCGTGTTGGGACAACCCGTAAATAACCTCACTGGACAGTAGTCCTCCCGTACACACGAAGTGCTCATTGTCAAGGATCATTCAATCCCGGAACTTCCACTTGCCTAATAAAGGCGTCCATGAATGGCCGAAGCCGTGTGCCAAAGTCGGCACCCTGGTCCAACAGTCTATCTAGGCCCGTTGGAATATAGAGGGAGTCGGTCCGATACGGACGTTATACTCCGGTGATCACCAATGCGCAACCAACTAGTCGAGACTAATTGGATTCCTATACCATGTACCATATCCAACACTCTCCAGTATGTGATTAATCCTTAATCAACTACCTAAGTAAATTTTTAGGTCTAGGAGAAGTCTTTACCATTTATTACCTTTGAAGTCGTATGTACTTCCCTAGAAATAATCTAGGTTATATCCATGTTCGAATATCAAGCTCTAGAGACTGGGGATCCCGAGTCTCGTTCCTAAGTGTTTTACTTAGGTCAGTTAGGGATAAAGTTCCCGAATATTAGTATTCCAACAACATAAAATCATAATGATATTGTCCGAAGACGTCACGCACAATAATAATCGCTTACCAACCAAATGAATAATCCACACAATCATACATAGCATACATATCGCTCTTGTCACATAGTCAAGCAATACCCGAACCGAGGCTTCCCTCAGAGGTTCGGACCACACAAGAACATACCGTACACCGTCGAGCGCTCGCGTGACAACCCCCCGCGTAATCTCTAGCGCTCCCAAGACTCGTGTCTATCATCTCGTACCTCTGGTACATATGTTGTTCTAATATTAGTATATACAATTCGGACTCACTTAAACATCCTAGATCCAACCCTTACTTCCATCCCGTAGCTAACCCTTAGTTGATCTCTTGATCAACTTGATATTTGTTAATCTTAGGGATTTAGATTCCAACTACTCGTTATATCCTACGGGTATATAATAATTGCTACGGTAATAATATTTATTACATGGAGTTACATCCTCGCATTGTTCATGTAATTGTCGAGATGCATGCATGTGGAAATAACGTTTACGTGCGCGCAAGCATGTTGCCTAACCATTTCATTATACGAGATAGTTTACGTAGTTGTACTTACGAACATGTGATGTCATTTATATATACACTCGAGTACGTATATATTATAATTGTTGTTATACTTTGTTGCTTACGCACTTTTCACGCGTATATAAAAATGCTACATACTTGTATGTGTGTATAACGCAATTGTCGTTATATTAACGTTGTACATGTAATTGTATAACCCCCTTTTATGTGATTTGTTAAACGCATTGCAAATTCCTATCATAGAATTTTTTTTGGGTTCCTCTTATGACAAAGTTTCCAACCTTACAATATACTTCCACAATTTCCTAACTTACCCCTTCATGTTATGTAATGTTTTTAATGCATATTTATTCCTTAAAAACTTCCTTATAATATTTATCCTCTTATACTTCAACATATGTCGAATTATGCTATCCCAACCCTATTATATATCTTGTCCACATATTAACCATTCCCAAATCAGCCCACATTTTTCAGTAATTGCAATATTTACCCTTTCACTTTGATTATTTATAAAATCAACCCATATATTATAACCACTATATTTATAACCTTATTAGTTTATAATCTAAGGTTTTCAAACATTATCATATACATGTGTTATGTATATAATTCTGAACAACCCCTACTGTTTTCGGAAATCCCTATATCATTCCCACATGTCTCGATTATTTACAAAGACTATCCCATATATTATACTCGTTACATTATTAACCTTATTAACTTACAACCTAAGGTATTTAAACCTTATAATGTACATGTGCACATATAAATATATATTATTGAACAGTCCCGACGTGCTACCCAAATTTATTTATCCACCCATATATTTCTTTAATTACACTATAACCCCCTTTGATTTTATAAACTCTCATTTAATTACTTAACTTTATAATATACACTTCAATTATTTTAAATACCAATCTAACTCAATATTCTTCTCAATTCCCAACTGTTCGGTTTTAATACATGTTAACCGTTAATTATTCCTTAAAACTAACCCAAAAATTATTTTAATCTCCAAAAAGACCCCTAGGGTCTTAATATTTATTTTCCAACACCTATCTTTCTCGATAATTACATAAACACCCCATTTCTTTTTATAAATGTTATCTTTGACTTAGTATTTCTTTGAATACCAAAAATTAATTATTCTTATCATTTTAATTTGGTCAAACCTCACTTGTGGTCAAGGTTGACCACCTAAATTATTTCTTTGACTAGTTTGCTATTATTTACGTGTATATCCCATAATTTCCTAGTTTTACAATTAACCCTTAATTTCATAGAATTCATATGTTATACTTGTAAATATTTTTAGAAGCTATTCCTTTCAGTTATTATTACCATTATTCTCTATATTCTTTTAATTATATTTTGACTCCCATATAAAACCCATTTAATTATTTAAAACATTTATACAAGGTTTTAAAATCTATTTACGTCATGTAAAAATCCACAAATATCCAAATCTTTTCCTATTACATCCCTAGGTAATTATGTTTAGTATTTTACACCAGAAATTTATGTAACTTTATAAACCAACCTATAAATTACTTAATGACTAATCAAAGCTCAAAATAATTATAATGAGGTGGCCTAAATATATGGCCTTAAAATAGCATAATAATTATTTTAGAATGGCATTCAAAATTCTCTAAAATTATATCATATTTTTGGTGATTTGCATTCAGTCTTCCCTCAAATTATCTCTCCATCATTTTCTCCCATATTTTGATCTAAATAATATGGCATATGCCACGGTTTAACTCACGTTATATCTTATACGTATTTATATCTTTACATACTCATCAATTACACATTAATCACCCAAATAATCCCCATGTATATATCCCCTTATTTTTGTTACGCATTTACAGTTCATTATGTATATGTATACACCCAGTTATTATTATTTTCGGTTTGTTTTTCCTAACCCATATTTATTCCTTATGCATTACCAACTCAAGTACACATATATTCACCTAAAATCTCGGCCCCCGCTATATACTCCAATTAACAACTCAACTAATATCCATAATATATCCCTAATCTTTACGGCATCCTGCTGCAACTAAACCAGAAGCTTTTATGGTGTTAACAGAAAATACAATTCACCATTACCTTATTAAATCAGCAAGGGAATTCCCAGCAGTAAGTACCAGCCACCACTCCTCTTTCCACAACCTATACGCATACATATAAGTAGTTTGGTTTCAGTTTTTTTTTTGTACGTAACTCATTGTCCAAGCACATGAGTTTTACGGTTGTGGCAAGTTCTAGTTACCTTTTACAACTTGATGTATTTCTTCAGCATGACTTCCCCAGTTCTCGGCAGCCTAAGGGTATGCATATGGCCGATTTTTGTTGGTCACTTCAGCCATAGAAGAAGAGCTCAGTTAGTAACCACTTGTACGTAGCATACTTATGAGTTTTTAAGGTAAGGTTTGACATGGTTTTTGGACAAGAAGATGGAGTGATTACCTTGCTGCTTGCAGAGTTTTAGGTAGTGTACCTGGACTGCTAAAAATCGAGAGATGGGTTCAGTATTCTCCATGAGAAAGTAAGGAAGAAAGGAAAGGTGATTCAGTCATGTTTGAGCTTGGTTTTTACCTTGCTTTTAGGCTCCTTTCTTGGTGTTTTTTTTTGTGTCGGTTTCTAGCTCAAGGAAGGGCTGGAATGGAGCTTCACACTGGAGCATTAAAGAGCAGAAAGAAGTGTCAATGGTGGTGGTGTTTTCGGACATCACAACAGAGAGGGCAGAGTAGTTTCTGGTGAGTTTTTTTTTTCTCACCGTTGAAGAGCAAGAAGAATTCCTCTTCAGCAGGTGTATGTTCCTGTTGTGTTTCTAGCTTCCAGTAGCGGTTTCACTAGCCTTGTAACATGGGAAACCCATGAGAAGATGTTTGGTTCTCAGTCCAGAAAGAGCGAAAATAAGAAGATGGGGAAGGTGTTGATGTTTACCGTTTCCTATTGTGTTTACACCTCTGTTGGCAACGGTATTGTAGGTTGCTGGTGGTTTCTGGTTGCTGTAACATTCAGCATGGATGGAGCACGGTCTGAAAGGGGAAAGACAAGTTAGAACCGTGAAGACATGAGGCAGAGGAAGGAAACGCTACTTCATCACCTGCTTCAGTCGAAAGGAATGGAGAAATAAGAGGTGAGTAGGTCTGTACATTACCATTTTTTTCTTTTCTGTTGATACCGATAGTGAGCAGGAAATGGTTGATGTTCTGGGCTACTGCAACAGAAAGACGGGAGTTGGGATTGGAGTGGGAAAAATGGAGGGTCTGGTAATGTGATCTCACCGTAAGAAAATGAAAGAGGAGTAAGTCGTACAGAGAGTAGTGGTGAGGAGACAGGAGAGTTTTCTGCTTGTTCTTTACTGTCAAATGAAGTGAAAGGGAATAGTCACTAGGTTGTGTCGCCTAGGAAAGAAAAGAAAAAGTAGCAGCTCTCTGTTAAGAAGGGGATGGCTGATGGTAATGTGGAAGAAAGTAGGGAAAAGTTGAGACATGATATTGTACTAACTTGTACTTATTTTACTTGTTTAATTCAAGCTAATGATGTTTTATTTTCTTGTTTTGCAGGTGAGCGACCGGTGGAATAATTTGGAGGGAGTTTTAAACTTTTGACTATTTTAACATTATGGAGTTACTTGTACACATATATGTTATGTATATAACTAAGTTATTTGTTAGCTAGTAACTTGTCACACACGTTTTTTTTTTTTGGGTGTATATTTAAGTATGTGGTGTATCAATAATTTGTTCATGGTATATAAAATATTTATACTATCTATTAAGGCATTCTAGTGTTGTTTGACATATGTAGTAATGTATTACATGTGGTATTGAATAATGTTTTTGACTATTTATGAACCTATAGGTCACAGATATTTGTTACTTAATTCTTTTAGGAGTTATATGTCTTCTTAATATATATATATATATATGTTTTTAATTATTACGGAATTATCTCCCTTAATCCAATGTTATAATATTAGGGGTATTTCAGTCTACCCCCCTTAAAAGGACTTCGTCTCGAAGTCATCTAAATCGAATACGTACTAAGCTACCCAATGAAACCTCAAGGTATCCAAGGTATCCACCCAACCTATCAGTTCTAAGGTTCCAATGTAATCCATTCTATTCAACCAACAATTCCCAATCCAAACCAATACACATATCATATAAATATGTCACAAGTCCCGAAGGACATCCATACACAATAGTTCAGGTGATCTAGGCACATATATACCACAAAACACATCCCAAGTGCTTAAAGCACATGTACATAACAACCAACAACATACACACCATGAAACAACATCCAAAGTGCTTAAAGCACATATACATCAACAAAAAAAAATATATCACAAGTGCTTAAAGCACATATACACAACAACCAACATACACACCATAGGCAACACCACAACAACACAAAATGACTAATATGCCAAGGCTCTACCCCCTTAAAAAGGGTTACGCCCCGTGACCCCCAAAGTATTACACAGTCGTTATGAGAAAAGCGCTGGGTACTTGGCTCTCATGAAATTCTCCAAACTCCCATGTGGCCTTTTGTCTCATGGTTCGACCAACGGACTTTGACCCTTTTAATTGTTTATCCGTGGTCTCCCTCGTTCCCATATTGAAACTTCGAAGTGGAGTCTTCTCATATCTGAGAGACGGGTCGACCTTTCGTTATTCGAGTCTAATGGAATCTATACGAAGGGTGAGGCGCGTATTTTTCAGCCAAAGGCGTAGGATACTAGTGCGCTCTCCCAAATACGTTATATTGGGCCCACTCGCTCCGTAATGAGGTGCAGACCCACGTATATAAGGCTTGGTTTACTCTTTCCGTTCCTAAGAACATATTATAGATGGTTTATCAGCAGAAAGTTATTACTGATTTCGTTGCAACATGACAGTGTCATCCACGGTCTTTGCTTAATTGGAAGCGGAGGTATCTTAGTCGGCGCGGTATCGTTAATCGTAGATGCACATGATTTGGTCTAATTCATGTCCAAACGTTCTGGATGACTAGCGCGGAATATATTTTTCATTGTTACTATCTTTACTCATCGGTTTCTAGTTGAGGTGAAGTATGACATTGGCTATCGTTTGTCATTAGTGCTCTTTGCACTAGTCTCTAAAGTTGGGATGTATTAGCTTATAAATCCACGAAGGTAATTCTTGTCATTACGTGGTTCCGAGTTGTTACGTTCCGAAGTAAATACATTAACTATGATATTGTTTTGTACTTTGTGATATTGTATATTGTATTTTTTTTTGTATATTGTTCCCACGTCAATACTTCTATAGTTCTCCCCGCTTTTGCTAGGGAATCCATTGTTGTGTTTATATTGAGCCTTGTCTCCTTTGACATCCCATATGGGTATGTTTCTTGGCAATTGAGGCATTTTTCCTCTAGTATATTTTATAACCTTTCTATTTTTCCATGTCATTTAATAAGAGTATGATTGTGCATTTATGAGTTCTTGTGTGGGTTATAACGTTGAATGCTATATTTATTCCAGAGTGTGTCCTTTGACGGTCTAGGCTGTTTGTATAGCCTGCCCACGATTTGTTTCTCATCATTTGGGTTCTAGGTGAGTTCCACTCGTCTGGTCTTTGCCAAGGTATTTATTCTGAAGATTGTTTATAATGGTTGCTTTCGTGCGCACCATGTTTCAATCGGTTCGACCGTTACGTCATTGTGACAATTGCTTCATAGTTTAGGGCGTCTGCTAGTGTGCTAGCTTGCCTTTCTTTTTATTGTGTATTGGTGTACTTATGTTCAGCCCCTTTGTGGTGAAAATGTATCGTTGCCTTTAATTTGGGCATACAAGACTGTTACCTCATTCGGTAGTGTTTGCGTTCTCTGTTAGAGAGTAATTCCCTTTATGCCCTTCTTGTGGGGGCGATTATTGTCGTCGTATAAGTTCTTTTGGATACTAAGGGTTATGTTGGTGTGAGTAACTATCGAACCTTATGAGGGTCTTAGTTATGTTTATTCGCCCATTTAATGGGTTTTCATGGCTGTCATTAGGTTGACTATCAACTCTTTCCTACTTCGAGAGGTTTCCATTTTATGTTATTGTGTATTAACCATTCCTTGCGGGGTAACGACTTAGTCATGTTCTATTCATAGTTTTTGGTACTTCTAATCTCGTTGGTTCTATTAGGATTCTTCTCGTTAATCTACTTTAGGTAATTGTTCATACTGGTCTGGATTTGCATCACTGACCTTGGTATGGAGTTGACTACCTCTTGGGTTTCTTACACTACTTGTCTACACGTATGGGGTACCCTACTGATACATTGCTACTTACTTGACTAACTTATAAATAAGTCCGTCAAGCCACAAGCTCCTTTGGGGTGTGGTCGTCCCATATCTCGTTTTGTATACTCGTAGTGTCCGTCACGCGTTCGTGAAGTATTCTGTTGTCAATGTCCCTTTTAATTCGTGTTGGGGATGTCCCAAGGGAATTTCCTTTCGGTTCCCGGGTTCTCAGTCCCATGGTGTGATCATGTATCTTTCATTCAACAGGTGTTTATGATACCTCGCCCTAGCAGTAAAGTTCGCTTCCGAACGATACGAGGTGGTCTTTCTCCTCTATCATCGGTTTTTGTTATTGACATGAGTTCATTGATGTTTTAAAGGAATTTGCGATTTACTCGTATTGATAAGTTAATGTTGTTTTATTGCTTAGTAAGTTCTTTTTGGAGTTACTTATGTGTTGATTCTAATTACTGTCAGCTGGTTACCATGCGCACGGTTCGGCGCTTGTTCATTGTTTCTTGATCTTTCATGAGTTGGTGGGTCATGCACGTTATTTGCGGTGCATATTATGGTTCTTCTGACCTCACCATATCCTCAGGGTTACATTATTTAGTGTAATTCCGGACTTCATGGTGGAGATTTATGTTCTCTTATTTTTATGGAAGTCCCTATTGTGATCTGGTTTTAACCAGTTTCCATTTCTTGTCATGTTATTTCAGATGTTATTGTTCAATTGGTATACATTGAAAGGTAGCAGAAGGCGGTACTTTCGCTCTTCTGGATTTGTGTCCTTCTAAAGCTACATTGGGTACTTCCACTTAAACTTATGTTTTATATATTTAGACTTGTTATCTTGCATCGCCGTTTAGGCTGTTTGTCATTGTTTACTCATATAGTCATTTCCATGACAGTCATCATGTTAGTAGATGACGTGTCTTAACACGCATTTCCTTTTGTCACCCATTTTTGGCGGGACGCCAATGGTGGTAGCCATTCCCTCTTTATTTGGAACCCTAATTCGATGATCGGCGTGACCAAATGAATTACAGTTTGTAATGTAACCTGAGATCTGTTCGTCTCTTGTTGGTTTTGGCATTCCTTGGTATGGTTAGTGCCTTGGGGTGGTAGCCATTTAAGTGTTCAACTCCGATTCGCATTCATGGTTGCGATCTGTTTAAGTTTTAATTGTGTTGTAAAGTAATATATTCAATGTTGGTCCATTGAGGACTAGCACATTCTTTCTTCTCCCAGTATTTATTATATGTTCGGGAGTGAACTGTTATTCACAAACATATAGATTTGGTGCTTTACTTGTTAGATTGTACGTGTTTTAACTGGTATACTCCGGTTCCTTGTCTATTCTCAATGTTCTTAATTGTGGCCACTTGCAGAGAGTTTCAGGAATCATCCGACCCTGATGTGATCAGTATCAGTGTTGGACTATCCTTCCACCCCAATTTGTGTTCAGTTTCCCTTGACCTGTACCGGATCAAGTTCCACCTCCCACGTCAATTTTGAACCCTCAAGTGATTTACCAAGCATGTTATGATGTTTGGCACATAGGCCGATGTTATTATGATTATTGTTTAATGATTGTATTTTGTTGTGGGCTGGAGTATGCCCTTTAGTTGTTATGTTTGGACCCGTCGGGTCCTCCCGTGGTTGTAGTTCTCGTATTCTAAGGGTTTTGTGACCCTATGGTGACATTGTAGTTATAGGATTCGTACTGTAATTGTATGATTATTTAGTGATTATTGGTAGTCACGACCTACCGGTCTTGTAGAATCCAATCCTAACTGTCGTTATTCTTGTAGTTATAGGTGCAATCATAGTTGCAGTTATAGTTATAATGGTAGTTGTAGTTGTAGCAGTGGTTGCAGCTACAAGATTCGTACTGAAGTCGTATGAATGTTTGGTGATTTCCGATGGACATGGCGTTGCGCCTGCGGCCTACACGGTCTGTAAAATTTATTATTTATCGTTATAATTATAGTTGTGATTGGAGTCATAATTATAGCCATATTTGTACCCATAGTTGTAGCCATCATTGTAGCACTTGCTGTAGCAAGTGCGCGAGGTAGATGGAATTGTGAGTATAGTACTGGCTACAGTGCTTACTATAGGAAACGTGCCATGTAGGTTGAATCATTGCTGTTCGTTTCACTGACACTTCGGTCCTTTGAGTACGGTTTAGGTGATTAGCCTTAAAAGGGTAGTATTGGGGTTGTTTCATTTCGTTAGGGTATGGTAAGTTCTCTAGGTAATTCCATTTCTAGGCTCTCTGAGTTAGACTCTTTATGAGTTTTGTTGGAAACTCCTTCCTGGTAGGAGGAGGTTTCTGACGCATGTTCATAGCATTTTATTAAGTTAAGGATACTCGGTTACTTAGATCGCGCTGCGTACTAGTACCAGCGCCTAACGTTCCCACAAAATTCGGGGTATTCTAACCCTGGTGACTCATTTCCCTTCTAGTAGCTCATATCGGCTGGGGTTGCTCCGGTGGGCTTACCTCTTGGTGCTAGGATCCAGCAGACGACTACTCTAGTTGTCTTGGTACCGTATATTATGTATTTTGGTAGTCGTCTAGAACTCGTTCTTCTATCCTCTGACTCTCCAGGTGCACCCGTGTTGCTTTTCCTCAGGTTATTTTTGACAGGGTTTTGGTGTCTAATTAATAAACCGACCGATTGTCCTATGGGTTCCTATCCCCTCTTCGAGGTAGGGTTTAAGGTGTATCCTTGTTGCGTATATGTACGCTTCTAGACAGTGTAGCTATCGAGCCCCCCAGTCCTTAATGACTCCTCGTATTACAAGTTCTCCTGTTCTCTTGATTCACAGTGACAATAGCAACCGTATCGGTCTTCCCAAATAGGAGGGATCTTTTGTCTCCCTGGGTGATACTCGAGATGTGGGCACGGCGGGTGGGGTACTACTGTTGGTTCTCGGAATGTTCTTCCATCAAGCTAGTGCAGCGTCTGCCATCTCACGCTATTCGGGTTGCAGACTCCGTCACCCCCGGCCTGGCCTCTTCTCGATACCCGTAATGCGCTATGTCGTATTTACTCGGTAGTTTACCGTCTAGAAATCAACAACAGAGATATGTCATTAAGGCTAATTTGTTACGCATTTAGCGTTGCTAAGACACTGGTTCGTTTAAGACCAGGCGGCTCGTACCTCACAAACGTTTCCCGTATTTCCCAAGTCCTATGCTCACTATCTAAATCCTAATATCTCGTCATCAGAGCGGAGTACCGCTTGATACCACTTTTGTAACACCCCACTCGCTAATCTCGTAATAATCACTCTCGTATAATCACTCACGTAGCATAATTAGAGACGTCTCACAGTGGAAGTTAATCTACATTAATCCTCACTGGGTGTCACATGCCATTACTCACCCATGCGAGTAAAGAAGCATCACCGTAAACCAACAATTAACAACAACAACTAACCGCAGTGATGAACGAGATATTTATTACATTATCCTATATACAAACCAATACCTATGACAAGTGAGCATTTTAAGAGTTCCCATAATTTCAACATACTAACCGATTTAATATTAAACATGCGATGAATAAAAGTCGAGGTCGTCTACCCATATTCCCACACTCCGGCTCCACGTCCCGATCCACAACCTGAAATGGGTTGGCCCCAAAAGGGGCTCAGCAAACTATATGCTGGTATGCTAAAGTGTAATCCTAGACCCTTTAGGTCACTTAGGTCAATTAGCCGTCTGAACATGAGGTTGGTTACATGCTGGTTCATTTTATAGTTTATATAACAGCAGTAAATAACATGCATAAGCATACAGTAATCCATCAGTGACAACCTGTACATTACATACAATCCACAACATACCAGGTACCAGGTGTTATAAAAGATCATACAATGTACTGTAAACATTAATACAACGCGTAGATACTTCCATCGAGATGTTAGTAATTTTCCTTATGTTAGCCACCATTAAGTCTTACTCTCAATAATATCCATGGGTGTCGTGTTGGGACAACCCGTAAATAACCTCACTGGACAGTAGTCCTCCCGTACACACGAAGTGCCATTGCCAAGGATCATTCAATCCCGGAACTTCCACTTGCCTAATAAAGGCGTCCATGAATGGCCGAAGCCGTGTGCCAAAGTCGGCACCCTGGTCCAACAGTCTATCTAGGCCCGTTGGAATATAGAGGGAGTCGGTCCGATACGGACGTTATACTCCGGTGATCACCAATGCGCAACCAAACTAGTCGAGACTAATTGGATTCCTATACCATGTACCATATCCAACACTCTCCAGTATGTGATTAATCCTTAATCAACTACCTAAGTAAATTTTTAGGTCTAGGAGAAGTCTTTACCATTTATTACCTTTGAAGTCGTATGTACTTCCCTAGAAATAATCTAGGTTATATCCATGTTCGAATATCAAGCTCTAGAGACTGGGGATCCCGAGTCGTTCCTAAGTGTTTACTTAGGTCAGTTAGGGATAAAGTTCCCGAATATTAGTATTCCAAAACATAAACAATCATAATGATATTGTCCGAAGACGTCACGACAATAATAATCGCTTACAACCAAATGAATAATCCACACAATCATACATAGCATACATATCGCTCTTGTCACATAGTCAAGCAATACCGAACCGAGGCTTCCCTCAGAGGTTCGGACCACAAATGAACATACGTACACCGTCGAGCGCTCGCGTGACAACCCCCCGCGTAATCTCTAGCGCTCCCAAGACTCGGTCTATCATCTCGTACTCTGGTACATATGTTGTTCTAATATTAGTATATACAATTCAAACTCACTAAACATCCTAGATCCAACCCTTACTTCATCCTGTAGCTAACCCTTAGTTGATCTCTGATCAACTTGATATTGTAATCTTAGGGATTTAGTTCCAACTATCGTTATATCCTACGGGTATAAATAATTGCTTACGGTAATAATATTTATTACATGGAGTTACATTTCTCGCATTGTTATGTAATGCGAGATGCATGCATGCGGAAATAACGTTTACGTGCGCGCATGCATGTTGCCTAACCATTTCATTATACGAGATAGTTTACGTAGTTGTACTTACGAACATGTGATGTCATTTATATATACACTCGAGTACGTATATATCATAATTGTTGTCATACTTTGTTGCTTACGCACTTTTCACGCGCATATAAAAATGCTACATACTTGTATGTGTGTATAACGCAGTTGTCGTTATATTAACGTTGTACATGCAATTGTATAACCCCCTTTTATGTGATTTGTTAAACGCATTGCAAATTCCTATCATATGAATTTTTGGGTTCCTCTTATGACAAAGTTTCCAACCTTACAATATACTTCCACAATTTCCTAACTTACCCCTTCATGTTATGTAATGTTTTTAATACATATTATTCCTTAAAAACTTCCTTATAATATTCATCCTCTTATACTTCAACATATGTCGAATTATACTATCCCAACCCTATTATATATCTTGTCCACATATTAACCATTCCCAAATCAGCCCACACGTTTTTCAGTAATTGCAATATTTACCCTTTCACTTTGAGTATTTATAAAATCAACCCATATATTATAACCACTATATTTATAACCTTATTAGTTTATCTAAGGTTTTCAAACATTATCATATACATGTGTTAGTATATAATTCTGAACAACCCCTACTGTTTTCGGAAATCCCTATATCATTCCCACATGTCTCGATTATTTACAAAGACTATCCCATATATTATACTCGTTACATTATTAACCTTATTAACTTAACCTAAGGTATTTAAACCTTATAATGTACATGTGCACATATAAATATATATTATTGAACAGTCCCGACGTGCTACCCAAATTTATTTATCCACCCATATATTTCTTTAATTACACTATAACCCCCTTTGATTTTATAAACTCTCATTTAATTACTTAACTTTATAATATACACTTCAATTATTTTAAATACCAAACTAACTCAATATTCTTCTCAATTCCCAACTGTTCGGTTTTAATACATGTTAACCGTTAATTAATTAATTCCTTAAAACTAACCCAAAAATTATTTTAATCTCCAAAAAGACCCCTAGGGTCTTAATATTTATTTTCCAACACCTATCTTCTCGATAATTACATAAACACCCCATTTCTTTTTATAAATGTTATCTTTGACTTAGTATTTCTTTGAATACCAAAATTAATTATTCTTATCATTTTAATTTGGTCAAACCTCACTTGTGGTCAAGGTTGACCACCTAAATTATTTCTTTGACTAGTTTGCTATTATTTACGTGTATATCCCATAATTTCCTAGTTTTACAATTAACCCTTAATTTCATAAATTTCATATGTTATACTGTAAATATTTTTAGAAGCTATTCCTTTCGTTATTATTACCATTATTCTCTATATTCTTTTAATTATATTTTGACTCCCATATAAAACCCATTTAATTATTTAAAACATTTATACAAGGTTTTAAAATCTATTTACGTCATGTAAAAATCCACAAATATCCAAATCTTTTCCTATTACATCCCTAGGTAATTATGTTAGTATTTTACACCAGAAATTTATGTAACTTTATAAACCAACCTATAAATTACTTAATGACTAATCAAAGCTCAAAATAATTATAATGAGGTGGCCTAAATATATGGCCTTAAAATAGCATAATAATTATTTTAGAATGGCATTCAAAATTCTCTAAAATTATATCATATTTTTTTGGTGATTTGGATTCAGTCTTCCCTCAAATTATCTCTCCATCATTTTCTCCCATATTTTGATCTAAATAATATGGCATATGCCACGGTTTAACTCACGTAATTTATATCTTTATATACTCATCAATTACACATTAATCACCCAAATAATCCCCATGTATATATCCCCTTATTTTTGTTACGCATTTACAGTTCATTATGTATATGTATACACCCAGTTATTATTATTTTCGGTTTGTTTTTCCTAACCCATATTTATTCCTTATGCATTACCACTCAAGTACACATATATTCACCTAAAATCTCGGCCCCCGCTATATACTCCAATTAACAACTCACTAATATCCATATATATCCCTAATCTTTACGGCATCCTGCTGCAACTAAACCAGAAGCTTTTATGGTGTTAACAGAAAATACAATTACCATTACCTTATTAAATCAGCAAGGGAATTCCCAGCAGTAAGTACCAGCCACCACTCCCTTTTCCACAACCTATACGCATACATATAAGTAGTTTGGTTTCAGTTTTTTTTTTGTACGTAACTCATTGTCCAAGCACATGAGTTTTACGGTTTGGCAAGTTCTAGTTACCTTTTACAACTTGATGTATTTCTTCAGCATGACTTCCCCAGTTCTCGGCAGCCTAAGGGTATGCATATGGCCGATTTTTGTTGGTCACTTCAGCCATAGAAGAAGAGCTCAGTTAGTAACCACTTGTACGTAGCATACTTATGAGTTTTTAAGGTAAGGTTTGACATGGTTTTTGGACAAGAAGATGGAGTGATTACCTTGCTGCTTGCAGAGTTTTAGGTAGTGTACCTGGACTGCTAAAAATCGAGAGATGGGTTCAGTATTCTCCATGAGAAAGTAAGGAAGAAAGGAAAGGTGATTCAGTCATGTTTGACCTTGGTTTTTACCTTGCTTTTAGGCTCCTTTCTTGGTGTTTTTTTTTTGTCGGTTTCTAGCTCAAGGAAGGGTGGAATGGAGCTTCACACTGGAGCATTAAAGAGCAGAAAGAAGTGTCAATGGTGGTGGTGTTTTCGGAAATCACAACAGAGAGGGCAGAGTAGTTTCTGGTGAGTTTTTTTTCTCACCGTTGAAGAGCAAGAAGAATTCCTCTTCAGCAGGTGTATGTTCCTGTGTGTTTCTAGCTTCCAGTAGCGGTTTTCACTAGCCTTGTAACATGGGAAACCCATGAGAAGATGTTTGGTTCTCAGTCCAGAAAGAGCGAAAATAAGAAGATGGGGAAGGTGTTGATGTTTACCGTTTCCTATTGCTGTTTACACCTCTGTTGGCAACGGTATTGTAGGTTGCTGGTGGTTTCTGGTTGCTGTAACATTCAGCATGGATGGAGCACGGTCTGAAAGGGGAAAGACAAGTTAGAACCGTGAAGACATGAGGCAGAGGAAGGAAACGCTACTTCATCACCTGCTTCAGTCGAAAGGAATGGAGAAAGAAGAGGTGAGTAGGTCTGTACATTACCATTTTTTTTCCTGTTGATACCGATAGTGAGCAGGAAATGGTTGATGTTCTGGGCTACTGCAACAGAAAGACGGGAGTTGGGATTGGAGTGGGAAAAATGGAGGGTCTGGTAATGTGATCTCACCGTAAGAAAATGAAAGAGGAGTAAGTCGTACAGAGAGTAGTGGTGAGGAGACAGGAGAGTTTTCTGCTTGTTCTTTACTGTCAAATGATGTGAAAGGGAATAGTCACTGGAGGTTGTGTCGCCTAGGAAAGAAAAGAAAAAGTAGCAGCTCTCTGTTAAGAAGGGGATGGCTGATGGTAATGTGGAAGAAAGTAGGGAAAAGTTGAGACATGATATTGTACTAACTTGTACTTATTTTACTTGTTTAATTCAAGCTAATGATGTTTTATTTTCTTGTTTTGCAGGTGAGCGACCGGTGGAATAATTTGGAGGGAGTTTTAAACTTTTGACTATTTTCTAACATTATGGAGTTACTTGTACACATATATGTATATAACTAAGTTATTTGTTAGCTAGTAACTTGTCACACACGTTTTTTTTTTTATTTGGGGTGTGTATTTAAGTATGTGGCTGTATCAATAATTTGTTCATGGTATATAAAATTTTATACTATTATTAAGGCATTCTAGTGTTGTTTGACATATGTAGTAATGTATTACATGTGGTATTGAATAATGTTTTTGACTATTTATGAACCTATAGGTCACGGATATTTGTTACTTAATTCTTTTAGGAGTTATATGTCTTCTTAATATATATAATATATATATATATATTATGTTTTTAATTATTACGGAATTATCTCCCTTAATCCAATGTTATAATATTAGGGGTATTTCAAAACCACTCTAATTTGCATGTTCAGGTACTTTACCTTAAGTATTGGATTAATCGAAAATTACGAAAAAAAAACCTTCCTCCCACATTAACTTCTTTTAGGTCTGGGGCTTAAGTTTCAAAAAAAAAATGGACTAGTAGTTTCGAAAAAAATAATGGATTAGAAAAGTTGAATCAATGAGTATTGCATTTCAGTAATGGTGTTCAATTTCTCATTGGATCGTTGTGGGCTTCGGGTTTGTCGAACCTTAACCTATGCTGACAGGATTGATTAGAATCTATTTAGGTTCTAAGTCATAAAAAATTTATTATTAAAACACTATCAGAGTCCTTTATAGTGAGTAAAATTTTAGATCTTAATTGTTATGATTGGTTGTGTTTATGTGTAGAGAATGTTTTAAGCCTGCTACTTGCTAATCTGTATATAGTAGGACTTCTAGAAAAAATGATGAATAATGAAGTCACACAAAAGCAATTGGGAAGCTAGGTTAAATATGATAAATTGATGCAAAGGAACAAGTAAGATTTATACCGGAGTATACAATGAAGATAGTGTGCATTACAATTGAGTGTGCAGTTCTATCTTTTCAGATGTAGAGGAGTGCTCTTGTATGACATAAAATGTCATGCTCCAAAGAGCATTGAATTATTTCATTCCATCTTGGATGGTTGAGGTTCTCAAATTAATAATTTGCTCTTATTGTGTAACATTGGCCATTGGAGATTGACATTATAATATTTTCCTATGATGAATTTTAACTTTCTGTTTATCCAAATATTGTGCGTGGTAGTCGCTCTCATATTTCTTTTGTTTACCAACTTGTTGTAACAATTAGCTAGTTTCGGTGGTCAGCCTCTGTTTACACTCAAAGTTGTAACCTGGCATCATTTCTTTGGTTACAGGACTTTAAAACACTGATGGGTTATCAAGAATATAGTCTAAGCGGCAGGACCATTTATGGAACATGTACGTACAAATGTATATATATTCATACAGGAGTCTCTCGATACAAGTATAAAAGAAGACAACATTTTACACAAGATTCATAATTTTATGTAATGGCAACATATTTTCTTACTTGACAAAGAAAGTGGAAGCTAAAATATGGCACGAGGTGACTTCAGAGACCCTTTGATAATGGGAAGAGTTGTGGGAGATGTTGTGGATCCACATTGAAACAAAAGATATATGGGGGAGCAATGAAACTTTACGTACCATGATTTACGCATAGATAAGTCTACAGAAGACCGGACTAATGATGAAAGAGGGTCAAGTAAATGATGCAATTAATTAATTAATTGACTAAGTGAGCCGAAAACTACTCACACACTTTATGACGAATAGAAAACAACGCATTATGCTGTGACAAGTAATTATGAAGAATACCTTTAAGTGGGAGAAACAAGAGAATACATATGGGGAGTTCAGCATATTTAGTTGGTTTTTGCATTCTGATTCTACTAGTATGCAATGTGAACCGGTGTGAGTCAATTAGTTGTTCCTGCAAAGAGCATGAGAGAAATGCACTCCTTAGCTTCCAAAAGGCACACATGTCAAAGGGATCATCATCAAATCATCTCGAGTCTTGGAGTGGTGATGATTGCTGCATCTGGGAAGGAGTTAGGTGTTCCAACCTCACATGCCATGTTGTTTCTCTTGATCTAGAAGAGTATGGGGACATCAATGAAGTTCTCCACCCCGCAACCATGAACGACATACTAACTTCTACTCTCACCCAGCTAAGACACTTGGAGTATTTAGACTTGAGTGGTAACCAATTGTCAAGGAGATCAGATGACACCCCAAGGAGTTGAATGGGAAAGTGATGAATTAGCTGTGACATTTAGATTTGTCAAGCACTAGTCTTACAGGACAAATTCCCCACTTGGTAATCTTTCAAACCTCCAAGTCCTTGATCTCTCAACTAATCGGTTCCTTTATGATCGCACGGGTTTCAGATGAGTTTTTGGGCTTCGAAAGTTATGATCATTGAACATCAGCGATGTTGATCTGAGTCTACTCCCCACCAACTAAATACTTGAATTCCACGGGCTCTCTACTTTGCAAGAATTACAACTTTCATATTGTAAACTACCGCAAGATCAGTTTCTTCAATTCCTGTCCAACTCGACCTTTCTTTCTACTAGTTCCCTTAAAGTCCTTGATCTTAGCAACAACCATTTAGAATGCCCAATCCCAAACACCCTTTCAAATCTAAGCTCCATACAATCTCTTAACTTCGGGTTTAATCAATTCAACTCTACCGTACCATCCTTCTTAGGTAGCATGAGAAGCCTTCAACAACTGAGATTGAACTTTAATAAGTTTAGCAGGGTTGAAGGGGGAATATTTGGTTTCATTGAAGGGCTATGTGGCATGAAATACTTGGACCTGTCATACAACAATTTACAAGGGAGCATAACATCTCGCCCTGTCAATTTTTCAAGATGCAGTAAGTATGATCTAGAACACTTATACTTGGATGAAAACAACATTAGTGGAGGTTTAGAATGGTTAGAGAATTTTTCATCTCTAAAAGGTATCAATCTTGGTCATAATTCCTTTTCTGGAAACTTTCCGGAATCAATCATTAGACTGTCGCTCCTAATTTCACTCGACCTAAATAATAATCAGTTCAATGGCGTCCCTACAACTCTAGCAGGATTATCCTCCCTCGAGTATTTGGATATATCACACAACAACTTCACCGGTATAATACCCCTAGATATTGGAGAATTATTGTCATTAACCTCATTAGATCTATGCAGACTGTATATTGTGAGTGGTTGGAATTGGTGTAATTAAAACAATTGAGAAAGAAATTAATACTCAAAATATCTGTCGGGCTGCAAATAAAACCCGGTCGCAGTAGTATAGTAAGACAGAAGCGACCGGGGTCAAACCGTGGGACTTATAGCGAAATAATATAGTACCTAAGCTTGTCACAAAAGAGGGGGAAATTAATTGACTTGTTTTTGAAAAGTAAAATAGCAGATAAGATAACTGAGTGGAAGATAAATTAAACAGGACTCCGGGTTCAAGTTTATATAATCTGATTAATTATGCTATCTCCACCGGTTAATTATAATAGTTTGGCAAAATTCCTGTTATTATTTTAAAGACTAAATCATAGACTCGAAAGACTCGTTTACCAGAAAATGCTCGGTCTATTCTAGATTCGAGCAAAACACATGTAAATGGAATTAAGTGAGAGGAATTATATTTGCGTCTGAAAATACTAACTTATTAAATCATAATAAGCTTTCCCCAGATTTACGGCTTAATTAACCTGTCTATTGGTCACTGATCTGATCATAATAGACTTTGTAAAGCATTTTAATAAATTCATGAGATTTATTAAAAAGGTGAGAGATAAGCTTTAATCGTAACAAACTGTATTTTTTAACCGGTAGAAATATAGATTACACAACTAAACAAACCATAATTAAACCTTCCCCGGAGTAAATTCTCCTTAGCCTGACATATTAACTGGTAATATGTTAGTTAGAGGTTGGACGTAATAATATATATGTTGCGGGGTGTGGATGGTGAATGGAGAAATAAAGAGAACGAAGAGTAAAGAGCGTACGTAAGATTTTTGTATGTGGAATGAGTGATTTGGAGTGTTGAGTTCTGAGGGTGGAACGTCTGATTTCTGATGAAGTAGCAGTGGTTTATATAGAAGAAAGGTTGAGGATGATGACAGAACTGGACAACCGTGAGGGATTAAGGAATGGATTGGGGTGGCGCCTGATATCGTTGATGGGGTAGATAGATGTGTTTGCAGGCGCCGCAAGAATTGGTCTGCCCGTCACGATCTGGGTTGCTTTTACAGGCGTCCGTGTTTAAATCCCCGATCGACTCTATCTCTTGTCCGGTCATTTCTACACGGACGTCTCTAAGCAACTTCAGTTTGTCCGCCCTTTTATCCACGGACATACCACAGTCTTCATTGCGTCCGGGTTTGTGTCCGCCCTTCCTTCCACGGACAGCCCTGCGTCCGCCTCTTTGTCCGGCTTTATTTCCCCGGACAACATGCTCCTCTGTCCGTGCTTTCTTCTGCGGACAACACACCGACTCACTCATTGTGTCCACCCTCTGTCCGGATAAATTTGCACGGACGTGGTCTTGCTGTCCTGCCTTAAATCCTCGGACAAGGAGCGGACATGTTGAATGCGTTAATTAACTTTTGCTATGATGACAACATCATCATCATCGTTCCTGCTTTGCAACTCCATGTTAATAAATAATTGAATGTGATGCGGTGTGGATTAGTTGCAGCCATCAGAATTTGTCAATTGGTACTCCAGTAAGTGACGTCCAATTTTATTAATATGATGCGGCATATATATATATATATATATATATATATATATATATTAATATATTATTTTGTTCCTGCATTTAACACAAAATGTATATGTTCATATCAAAACATAAATCTTAGGAAAAACATACGATAAGTGAGTAATATTATCCTGGAAGTAAGTAAGTACAAGGTAAATTAAACCCTTAAATGTCTATGTATTTCTTACTTATCAAACTCCCTACACTTATCTTTTGCTTGTCCTCAAGCAAATCTTTCTGACATAATGTTTAAACAAGTTAAACAAACAATAATCAAGTAAAGAGAGCACAAAGAGGTAATTGCCAAACTTTTCAGATTTTTAAAGGGTACCAAGAAAAACAAGTTTCTTAAATTTATATTTCTCCGTTTCTGAAAATAACCCTGAAGTTCCTACAAAAGAAAGCAATACCATGAGAATTCTGCTTTTAACCCTGAGCCAATCCACCATTTTCTTTCACATTTCCTTGAACGACAAGGGGCATGAAGTAAAATCTTTTTCCACTATACCTTTCAATGCCACATACTCATGATCCATAATGAAGAAGTTTTTATCATTTTGGTGCAGATTGCACAGATACTTCAAAATTGAAGTTCATTTTTCTTTTACCTCAGACTTTTCTCTCCACCCTTGTAGCAGTTTTGGGTCTACTATCCCAGATACCGAGTACCTTAGGTAGCCGGGTGATGAAACACCCCTAAGAACTTAATAACCGAGTGGACGAGGCCTGTTTAGGATCAGAATATGCCTGTTTGGATCAGAGGAGTACCTTGCCTTGTTCTTTTTCCACCGTTTTCATTCCAATTCAAATCCAGGCTCAAAGTCAAAACAAAATTCAAATGATAATTTCCTCAGAATTTTTGAGTAAGGAGTAGAGTGGTTTTTTTTTGTGTACCCTTTAAACTTGTTAAATACCAGCATTACTCCCTCTATGGCTCCTTCTTTGATTATTAATCACTTAACAAATTTAAACACAGTGACGAAGAAGAGACCAACTTAAGAACAAGCTTTTGATTATTATCTCTCCCCCACACTTGAATCAAAGCAATGCCCTCATTGCATAGAAAATATTAAAATAGCAGGGCATGCAAACTACCTGGGTAATGATCACAAAGCATGGTCAAAAGAAATATTGAAAATTTAAAGAGCAAGGTAAAGATAGTGTACTCCCCAAATTTATGCAGAATATGTAGAGTAGCTCCCCCACACTTGAGTTCTGCTGTAGAATTATATGAGATTTACCTGTAAAGAATATTCTACATAGCCAGATAAACTCAAGTAAAACCGCATTTTATTTTTAACATATAAAAAGAAATATAGTACAAAAAAGAAAATAATATTAAAGGAAAGGCAAAGTGTAGATAGTGGGTTGCCTCCCACCAAGCTGCTCGGGTTTAACATCTCTAGCTAGACGCATGTTCTTCATTATCCCGGATCAACAATGAAAGTTGACAATGGTAGTACCGGGAATAGGAAATTGGCAATAAGTAGGATCGAACCACCTGGATCAAAACAAAGTATTACTGCAACAATTAAAGTAGGAAAATATAAACTCCACAAAACCTGGTTTTGAAGGAGGTGGTTGCTGCAATTAATCTTGTATTGAAAACCGTGTGATGGTGGTATTTCTTCCTCAAACTGGAGAATGTAAACATTCTCCTTTTGTTGTTTAGCCGTATGGAGGCAAGGTGATAGTGGTGGTCCTTGCACAGAGTCGAGGATGTAAATTTCCTCCCCTGGATCGAAAATGAAGGTGGAATTGGGCGTCAATGGGTGGGTTGGGCGGTCATTTTTTTTCTTTGGAGAAGGGCCCAGATTTTTCAATAAATGACCCTCGGTGCGAGGATCAAAGTTGGATGGCTCCTCCTCCTCAAATTTGAGGATGTATATATC